>RJWM01001778.1:0-144803 GCA_004363535.1 Dasyprocta punctata
CAGTGAGCTGAAAGAATGTTAAATTGGAAGTCTTCTTCTATGTTGTCATAGGAGCAAATAATTTCTCATAATATGGAGATAGAAAATTTGCAAGTTGACAAGTCTTTTGAAACTAGCCTTTAATCATTAGCTAATATACAATCTTTTCTTTCTAAAACATTTGGCCTGTAACTTATATATGCCTTTGTATTCAATGGTGCCCCCATTGTAATAAAACCATAATAATGAATAATAACATAAAGCAGCCATACCATAATATCAAAGGAGTATTAATTCTAATGGCCAGCTGTTTGTATTAAAAGAATGCTACAAAACATTTTGATAAAGCTGCCCCCTGAAATGCCTTGTGTTATTAGAGTTCTTGATACTAGTCTAAATTAATCTTTGTCTTTTTGTGTTCTTCTTAGAGTGTTTTTTAAATGTCTCTATAGTATTAATCCCATCTTATTTCTTCTTCTCTTTATTATTATTACTATTATTATTATTATTTTGAAGGCAAAATAGTGTATATTTCATCTGTAAATTATCCAAATCCCTTATCACTGTACCAGCTTATAGTAAGTACAGTATTTAAAAATATTTAAATGAATAAGTTGTCCTTAAATTTTCCTTCTTTGAAATATCCTGTCATTTATTTGCTCTTTGAACAGTGATTCACTGTGCCATCTCCTACCTACTTGTTAATCTTTTTATTTTCTCTCCCCTGTTCATTTGTCAGCAGTGTTTCAAGCAGATGTGGCAAGATCAGACCGCCTGTGTCTGATCTTTACTTACCAAAGAAGGCATAAATACTCCTCGTTTTAACAGAACTGTAAATTCACAGACCATACATCCCACTTTGAAACAAGAACTGGGTTTTAAATAAGATTTGCTCAAGTAGAGTAAGATTCTGGGTCTCAAATACAGAAGTTGAGAATTTCATGTAACTCTTCCCACTGTCTCCGAAAATATATCCTAAACTAGTCCTTGGCTATGACTTGATTCATCTCAGAAAAAGACAGAGTGTATTTATATAAAACAAATGCACAGCTTTTTTAAAAATAGAGCAAGAGAAAGAAGAGAACTCTCTAATAGATTTAATTCCCTAGTGAGTTTCATGGATTTATTTCAGAGCAAATCATCCCAGATACGGTCCCAATACAGTTGGAGGCCTTGAGAAGTTGAAAATTGGGAAGAAAACTTGGACAGTCTGTGTACCTCTGAGAATTCTAGTGTCAGCACAAGCTAAAAGTCTCCTCCAGCTGTCAGATATTTCTAATAATAAAATTTATCATCAGAATATACCAAAAAAAAGCAAACCCAATGCACTACTGACTTTATAAAGTTTTAAATATACATTAAAGTCAACACCAATACTAAAGTGAGTTGTATAATTTGAGATTAACACAAGGACAAGCCCATGATAGTTCTCCCATAACTGTTCATGGTGAGCTGTCCAGTATGACAGTTACTCCACTGGAGAAAACAGGCATATCACAAGAATGACAGCTGACGGTGGGAAACTGGTGGGAAGTAGTAGTTCTCTGTCACTGAGTAGAATAAAGGGCCTTATGTAAATGAGTTATAGAGGACCCTGGCTTTGATCAGGGCCATAAAATATCTAGTGCCATATGGTGGGAATTAGGTAAGGCTTCAGACCTGTGTGCTCTAAATTAAATTTCTTTTTTCTACTTTTCTCTTCCCAGACTTTTTCCTCCTTTTCCCAGATAATGGTATTGCTGTCCTTCTAGGGCAACAAAGCTAAAACCTAAGGATCTTTTGGATAGTCAATCTTTTATCCACCTTCTCCAAACAGTCACTACACTCTAGAAGTTTGTCATCTGCTTTCTTCCTGCTACCTTGATTCAGGCTTTGATTTTCTTCCATTCAGCCCTGTGTGGTTTTCTCTTTCCAGTGCTCACCTCTTACAATGTTGGTCATCTTTTCACATCTTCACCTCTTTCACCAGTCCCACATGTCTACCCATTTCCTCCTGTCTTTGCTACAACAAAGCTGCTACTGCTTAGAGTATTAGTGAGGACCATGGAGTCAGACAGACTTAGTTTCCAGACCCCAGTGTGCCTCTTAATACTGATGTGGCTTGGGAGAGTTATGTACTCTGTCCAATTTTCCCTTTCCTCATTGGTAAAAGAAGATAGTATCAAAAGATGGTTGTGGATACTAAATGAGACAGTATTGGCCAAGGACTTAGCACAGGGCCTGTGATACAGTTAATTAATCTAAATTACTGTAACAGCAATATCAGTGATTAGTGCTGGATAACCAATAAACTAGAAGATGTAGCAAGAATTTCAGTAGCCATGGGGAATCTCCAAGTATACAAATGATGATACAAGAGATACCAGGCATCTGCCTTTTTATAATTATCCAAAAATGAAGACAGTAAGGAAATTTTCTAATAAAATTATCAACTATCACCTTTTCAATTGATGGGATGATAAATTATCTGATTATCAATATATAAACACAACCTAAACTTAAAAAAATAATGTCATTTTCTACTTTTGATTCCAGCAGTTCATTTCTTAAATATGTGAATCTCTTCTGCATCTATGCCAGACTGAACTGACTGCTGGAGAACAAACAGCTCAGTTCTTGCACCAGGAAAACTCAGCGTATATATTACACAGAGCCCGCTGTTGACTTTGCCTGTTCCAATGATTCACATTGAGAGTTAGGATTTTTCACATGTGAATACAGAGAAAACTCTAACCAGAGAATGAGAAAACGAAAGATCAATAACAATTTTCTTTGATAAGGGAACACTTACAATCAAATCTTTGGATAACGTGTGTCCTTTATGAATTAACAAAAGACATTCCTGGAAGGAAAAAAAGAAAGCGGAACATTATGTTGGTGCTCTATTTTGAAGATCTTGAGTTGAGAATCAGGATATTTGGGTCTAACCTTCCTGCCACTGTGAAATTGAAGTTTAGGCAAATCAGTTTCTCAAGTCGCTCTGCATCTTTCTGAATCAAATGAAGCCTAATGATGATGACAAAGTTGGGAGACATCCAAGAGCTTTGTAAGTACACGGCACTGTCATTTTCATCATTCGCTACCTGCTAAAAGCTGGACCTGATATATTTTTACCATTTCAAGCAAGCGAATCTTCAACTCTAGTTCAATTATGCAACATAATTTCAAAGCATAGTCATGTTAAAATGTGGACTTCACCAACAACACATTGATTGCATGATTTTAAATATGTTAACAAAGAAAACTTCAAGCCACACCTTGCTGTCCTCCCCCAATCCACCCCAATCAAAAACACCTTTCATAAAAGATTGAATTTTCCTTCTTTTGGAGTTCCACAATGTATATTGCTTTATTACAATTACTAGATGCCTGAACAGAAAAGTGTAAAGCAATTCACATTCAGCTCTTAATTTCAAATAGCCAGAGTGTATTTCTTTATTAATGAAGAAGCATGACTATAATGAAGTCAGTGGAATAGTACTTGATAAAAAGAGAGGAAAAAAAGCTTTTTCTGTAACATCCCCATATTAGTCAAATTAATATTCTTATGCATAGTTAGAGGACATCTTTAACATAAAGGAGGTCAAGGGTATGCAAGAAATAAATTCACGAGTCTTTTTGAGCATAGCTATTCTTTTCTACTGACCTGAAATTAATGAAATATTTTTCATTCTGAATGTGTGCAGGAATCTTCAAAATGTATAGCTATAGATGTGTAAATAAGAATTATAAATTACCGAGAGGACTTTTTTCCATGGGGCACAATTATATAAACTGTTTTAAATGAAGAAAAGCAAAATTTAAAAAATCACCCTTATTCTCTGTTGAGGCTCAAATGTGTAACTTCACGCATGTACATTGCCTTGGTGATGTGTTTATGTATAAGATTTCTTCCATCTATAAGAGAATAAAAGCTCCCAGCAAATCTCAATCATGAAAAAGATTAACACTTGGGCATAAAACAGAATGGAATCTGAATTGTTAGAAAATCTGTCTGCTTTAGTGCATTAAAGATACCAAATTTACCAACTATTAAGACATGCTGAAACCGAACCCAGACTCACCAAGTAGCAAAACTCAACTGTTTCCTTTGCCTCTTATATTACAGCTGATCGATATGTATTTGCCAAAGAAACAAATGAATTGCACAGGTGGTACAGAGTTGGGCAGGCTGATCTCACTTGTCTTCTGCTAGCGTAAGGGCAAGTTATTTATAAGTTGTGATAAAAACCTTCCCTACTTACCACCTTTCCCTTGTGCCTCTCATGCTCCTTCCCTTGGGAAGCTTTCCTGGCCACCAGAGAAAAGAACAAGGGTAGGAGTTTTCCATGCACACTGGTAGGATCAATTCCCCACCCCATCTCTGCTGTGACTGTCACCCCAACCTGCCTTACAGTACACACACTATATACAGATGCACTATTTTATTCTCCTTCCAGTTAGTGATATCTTGGGCTTTAGAATCACTGATCTTTTGATTTTGTTTTTGTTTTTCCCATTTCACTTGAGCTTCAACCCTAGGCCTTAGTTGAGAATATAAAGGAATGCAAGAAAAACTATAGAGAAATAATCTATTTATGTTTCATAACAGAAGTTCACGTTTAGTTTCTGGTCTTGAGTCTCCTGTTTACTTCTAGCTGTGATTCAGTAAGACAACAACCTATGGATTTTATCCATAGAAATTCACTCTCACATTTCCTGCCTGTGCCAGACATGCACCTCAGTTTCCCTGAAATAGGCTTTGACAACTTGATTAGTACATCTAGGAACCTCCCCACTTCTCCGATATCCTTCTTGATTCTCAAACTTGGTGATTTTCCTAAAGACCTGATTAGTCTTTTCCTTCCACTTTCGATCACAGCAGACTGGCATCTCTTTCTTTGTTCCTTCTGTATTCGAAAACACAAATCTCTTTCAAGATTCCAAGCTTCATCGTCTCTACCCCGTAAATACTCCAAAGCCTTCTTGCAAAATTGCATCTCCATACAAATGTGTTTTCCATGTGATTGACAACTTAATTACAGTGTTATGACTGTCTATAAAGCAGTCTGAAGTCTACTTAAAGTCTACAGTGGCTTGAAGGAGATTTCCTTGAGAGCAATTAATTATTATGTTGACCCACCCTGCCCATTCTGAGATAAAACGTATCTTGCACTGTGTGGTCCCAGGCTTGCCAACGCCTTCCTGGATGGGATGAGCTCCAAGCGGAGTGCAGGCAGCTGTCAATCACTCACACACTGTGCCCTGTGCTGAGTGCTTTTCCATACAAGAACAATAATCAGATCAAACGATTTGCATGATAGGAAGGAATATTCTCATTAAATTTGCAGATTGAGTCAAGGTGTGTGGGAAGGTTGGAGCTATAAATATAAACGACCTTGGCAGCAAGATCAGAGAAAAAAAAAGAGAGATTTGAAACCAATGATCTTTAACAAAAATCTGAGTTAAGTTGTTACAAATAAGTTTATGTAAGATAGAGTCTAAGTCACTGCCAGAGAAAGGGTCATGTGAGAAACTCTCAGAACTTGACTTAGAATTGTTCTTTTTTCTGGACATGTATGTTAAGACCAGATGAATGAAGGGAATTGTTACGTATCAGCTTCTGCTTGAACCCTTTATTAGTACCCTTCATAGTAAGTTACAGAAATGCACCTCACTGGGCAGAAAAAGGTAATTTTAGGGCCCACAAAATTAAGATGTGTTTGGACTGTGCAAGCTTCAGGAACAGGTGCATCTGAGGATTCACAAGGTGCCACCAGCGCCATGTTTTCTTCCTTTCCTCTCAGCTGTGTTTGTCTACTTGTCCCTGGCAGAACTCAGAGCACAGCAACCCAAGCACCGCCACACCCAGAGAGAGGGCAATGATGGGCTCAGCTTGGGTCACATGCCACTCCTGGGGTTATGGGCCGTTTGACAGATGGCGTATTCCATGACATGACAGAGCTACTTGATTAAAAGTTCCACTAGCATTATATGGAATGCAGGAAGGATAATTCCCAAAAGGAAAGAAACTTGATATGCTTTCCATATACTCAGGGTTACTAAAATAAAAAGGTGAGGGTAAGAGAAAAGCATGTCTTATAGGTCCACAGGAAGGGTTCTTGATTCAAACCATGTGGTCCAGAAGTTTATGATAAAGTATAGGTCATCTAAGAGGTTCATAGGATTGACATTGTGTGTGAACCAAGTGGGATTTTAGGTTCTGCAGTACATATCAAAGATAGGACAAAGGCAACTTTCGAAATAGATTTGTTTTTGCATAAAAGAAATTCGACAGACTCCAAAACATTTAGGAGGAAAACTATAAAAGCCAAGAGGAAAATTTTTAAAAATCTAGTAACCACCATAAACATGTTGGGCAAATTTTCCCTGTGTTTTATTATAGCATAAGTGTTTAATAATCAGAATAGTTTAGTATAGCCACAGTAGTTTTGTCTAAAATGGTGAGAATATTTTGGCACATAATAAAAATATACAAAGATTATAAAAGTGTTAATGGCTTAATAATAGATCATCTAATAGATGTAGCAGTCTCCATGACCGGAGCCCATTTTACATATTTTTTCCATTTTTTTCCTTTTTTTTTTTTTTCAGCTCATTTTGTTTATCAGGTCAAGTTTGTAGTACATTATGTTTATATTCCTTGTGGGGAGTTGGTATGCATATCTAATGGATTTTGATTCTTTATTTATCTGCTTTCTCTTCGCCTCTCACCTATCTCTTGATATCCTTCCTTTTTACCTTTTTTGTAAATGTTTGCACTACATTTTCTGTGTGGGGTCAGTGTATATACATAACACACTTTAATTTTCTTCTTCATCCCATCCTCCCTTTTCTTCCCTCTGTCTATTTTTACTTTCATAGATGATAAAATAAACATTTTAGGGAGCACATCATTTGTTATTTTCTTAACTTTGAATCTTACTAGTGGAGTTATTGAATCAAAGTATGAATATGTAAAACTTATTGGTGGAGGTTGTGAAATTTTTACTCAGACTACTACAACAATGTGTGATATGACCTTACTTTCTCCCAATGATGGCAATTTTTCAAGCATTAGATTGTGAGATTTGTGAAGCAAGCATCCTTCCTTCCCCTGTAACACCTACTCTTCTAATTACTTAATAAGCGTGCATTAAATTTTAAAGAAAAATCTTGCACCCTGTAGCAGGTGTATGTTTTAAATGCTGAGTTATTAAATCAGAAGAAGTTTGCTTTAATAAAGTACAGCTCTGCTCATTTCACTATCAGAACACTTATGTTGAAAATATAGGGAAATTATTATCCTACAAAGCCATGTTATTCCAAAGAGCAACGTATACCAAATTAAAGAAATGGTGTTTTTTTTAATCCAGAAATTCTGCTTGGAGTTATGGCCAAAGAAGTACTTGATCAAGTTCACAAAAGATATGGCAGATGTTTATCAATGAGATTTTAATAATATCAGAAATCTTGAAGCTATTGAATAGCAGTATTTATTTGAAACAGACCCTGGGTATTTATGCAATGTATGGAACAGAGCCATTGTCAAAAGAATGTCTTGAGTTGGAATTACTCACACTGAAATTTTATTTCCCTTGAAACCCCTTGCATAAATATATCCCCAGATCTGTGATGTTTACAGTGATACCTCAATTCATGAGCTTAATTCAATTCTGGGGAAGATGGCCTCATTCCTGTTCCTCACCTGATGAGGAATTCATGAAGGGAACCAAAATTTTGCCAAGCTCTTCTGTTCAAGAGCAGAATTGTTTGCAAACAGAAGCACTGATGAACCTAAATATTACTATATTTTGAGCATTCAGTTAGATTTTATGTAGAAAGAGCTTACCAAATTGTAATTACTATAATTTGTAATGTTTTTTGTTAAACTAAAAAAGTGAACAAGCTATAAAAAGATAGAAATGTCATATATACAGTACATTGACTAGTGTTAATTTCCTGCTTATTTTTGAAATTCTGCATCATTTCTATCCTTTTATTCTGTCTTGCTTTTTAAAATAAAAAAGTGTCATATTTATAAAAACTTCAGTGTGTACATGTGTGTCTGACCAGAAATCCAAAATGACATTAATAAGCTATGCATTGTGATTACCTCTTGGTTAGTGAATGTTGGATGATTTCTTGCTTTTTTATTTGTTTTTTTCTCTGCTGTTTGAAATTGGTCTACAAAGTGACACTAATGTTTATTTTAAAATCAAATTCTGTAACAAATTTTTCTTCAGCAAATTCTGCACTTTTTAGGTGATTTGCTTAGAGTGCTATAGCCAGTTGGTTGCAGGATAAAAAAAGATCTACTAACTTCTAGTACATGTCAATGAATTGTCACCAGCTCCAGGAAGTTCTGCCGTCTTAGTAGTGTGGCCTTAAGCAGGACTCACAATCTCTCAGATTTTGTTTTGCATTTTTTTGTTTTAAATTTCATACATAAAATAACTCTGAAAGTCAACACACTTTTAAAAATGGATGGGAGTGAAGCAAAAACTAATATACAGTATCTATTTGGTTACTGTTTAGTAGATTTAGCTAAATCTCAAAATACCAGCTTTAGACGGAGTATTTATTCAGGGTGGAGAGTTGATAAGTTACGTGCTTGACTTTGTCACTAAAAACTTGAACGGAGGAAATTCAATTTAAAAAAAAGAAAAGAAAATTTTCTTAAAATCATGCAGAAACTATGACCTTGAAGTTTATATTTGAAAAACAAACAGATTTATAAAGTTTTAACTATGTGATTAAGTATCTACTACAGTTCATCATAAATTACTGGGCATGTGTTGCCATAATTTGCAAGTTTGGTTCATGAGAGACAATCAGGGTCTCTTACCACCAACTGAGAGCCAGAATAAATGTGGAAGGAATGTGGGCAAACGGAAACTGTACATCTTGCAATATCATTGCTGTTGATTCATTTATAAATTGGAATGAAAATAAGCAAATATTCATATGTCCTATGAGAATCACAGGTTCAATCTCAGCTGTTTCTGTAATTCATTCCTTCCCCTATTTTGCTACCAAAATCTCAAGTGCCTGCATTGTACCTGCTTGGGAATTAACAGTATTACTTTATTTAAATCTTAGGTTTGACCTCTAGGATAGTATTATTCCCATTTACTAAACGGAGAAATTCAAGGTCAGAGAGGTTAAGTGAGTAACAAGTCCACAGAGTGGACTGTGTAGGCTGTCCTTAAAAGCAGGGCTTCCCCTCCCCCACTTCCTGACAGAGAAAGATAACTGCATAATTTCCTGACACAGTGAGTGAGAGCTGTATAATGAACAAGGTGCTGTTGTGGAGCATGTGAGAAACCAAGAAATCACTTCTTTCACTTGATGAGTTTGGTGAACACCACAGGATGTTCTTTAAAGAAGGTGTCTTCAACCCTGATAATGTAACTGACTTCCTTTTTAACCAAGAAGAGAAAACACATTACGAACTCATACAACAAGGGGTATTTCCATAATGTATAGTAATTTTCTCAGCAAAAAGAAAACCTGTCTGAGGGTACATTTGCTTTTTCTAAATGGTGATCTTTTAGATATTTTGCTTGAACCATTTTTTCTCTGTAGACTATGGGCATCTAGGCACGCACAGTAGAGCATATCTGCGATCCCAGTTCTCTGGGATGCTGAGGCTGGAAGATCACAAGTTTGATCCCAGCCTGAGCAACTTGGTGACTTAGCAAGAATTTGTCTCTAAATTTAAAAATGAAAAAAGGGCTGGGTGTGTAATTTAGGATGAAGGCCGCAGGATCAGAAGAATTAGAGCATCAGAGAAAGCTAGGGTTGATCACTCCCACTAGAAGTTAAGATGACAGATGATCAAGTTAAACTGCGACAGGCAGTACTGGTCACTTTCCTACTTCTTCCATGAAGATGGAACTGTCATCCAGTAATCTGGGAGCCCTGTTAACTGGGTCAAGTCTGCATAGGGGAAGGGGCCTTCAATAATTTCACAAGGTAGACAATTCATCTGAAAGCTCTAGAACATGAAGGGGTGGGAATGAACTCTAAGTGTCCACTTGGGTTTTGAAAAGTAGATATTTGAAGTTGTGGCAGGATGCATAGTGGTTACATCGGTCACTGAGGTCAGTTTTCATAGCAGTCCAATTCCAGATGTGATCATGGCATAATGAATCATCCCTTCACAAATGCTACATTTCCTGAGATCAGAGTATCTGCCAGGATTTCCTCCTCATTTAAACAGTTTAAATACCACATTATCTTGAATAGTATTTTGCTCAACTGGTGTTTTACTGTCATGGAAAGCAGTTGGAGGGCATGGCATGGGATAACAGATAAAGGAAAGCTTCCCTCCTGTTTCTATAAATGTACAATTCACTGTACTCATGTCCTGCTGTCCAGCCTTGATTCACGCAGACCAATTATTTTTAGCTACTCAGATAAACTCTGTGTTTACTGAGTAGAGCTGATCGTATCTGTGTCTCTGCTATCTACCAATCCTAAAGGATCAAAGGCTCTTGTTCTCTAGATTCATAATCCATTATATGCAGAGGTGATTTAAACTTAGTCTTTAATTTATTTCCATTTTTAACCAAATTTAAGAGCTGATTACCCATCAGAGAAGAGACTGGCATAATCAAGTCAGACAAGGGCAGGCTCCTTAGAGTCTTTCTTGGGTAGCTTTCTAATAGACTGAAACTAATTCTGAGCCTCTACCTATCACCAGGAGCAGCATCTAATTCCCTTGCAGCTGAATTAGTGTGTGTGAAATACTCTCTTTCAAAGGTGCCAGACAGAATTTATCTCCCAAGTATCGACTCTTAATATCCTGAGTAATTGTGGAGACGTTCCCTGGTGCTAAAAATTACATGCAGACTAAGTCACGACAATTCGATTGGGGTAGGTGCAATTAAAATGAATTATGCAAATGCCCTGAGAATAATTAGAACTGGAAGTGTTGATGAGTTAATCACTATGTCTGTGTACTTATGATACTGAAATAAAAGAAATTTTTTAAAAACTTAATTTTTTAAAGGGAAAATAAACTCAAAAGCTTTAGAAATAATTCGGGGTTGGAGGCTGAAGTATCCTCACATATTTTTTCAGAAAGGAGGCGAAGAGCGTAAAAGTCTATGGACAGAATTTAGGGACTCAACAACCTATAGGTTGAGTGCCAAAGTATAAAACAAGTTTCGTCTATACTAAGAGATAAGTCAAGAGTCCAAAGAAGTGCACTTCCTACTCCATATTTAGAAATTTAAGAAAAATCTAAGGTCTGGAAATAATAAAGTGCAGAAGAGAACTGTCACATGAACAAGAAACGTGATATCAGTGTAAACTCATGGTTTTTTCCCTCAGTTTTTAAGTTTGTGTATCTTACATCTGTGTCCTTTCTCCAGAAGAATCAGCAACCCAACAGCACTGGCTACACTTAACCCAGAACTGAGAACAAGGACAATACAAAGGCTAATGATGTCACCTGGAAAGCATCTAGAAGTAAGCTGAATGAGGTTTTCACAGGCAAAGGATAAGACACATAGGCATGAAAAAGAATGATGACTGCAATTGATTAAAGCAAATTATAATTTTACAATAAGCCCCAAAATGGACAAAAAAAATTGGGAAAATAAAATGTACTGAACACTACTGGAAGTTACTAAAATGCCCATTCTTCATACTAAAATTGAGAGGTAAAGGGCAGAAATGAGCACATGTTCTGTTCTTACAGGAATTTCACTTATGATCAGCCAAAAGGAAATTAGGACATGAGCAAAATTTTCTAAAACAGGAGGGACTGTAGGAACAGTAGATCACTGTGTAAGGTCATCCACAAATGATTGAAATGTCTAGTCTGATGGCAACTCAAGGGAATGGAATCAGGCTACATTACTGACCACACTGGTGTGTTTCAGCACCACTAACATAAGCCACTCAGAATCCATGCTGCTCCTGATGCTGTCTTAGTTCCTTGTCTTGTTGCTGAGACATGATGCCTGACATCCACAAGTTAAAGGAGCAAAGGTTTATTTCAGCTCAGTTTGTAGAAGTTTCAGTCCACAGCTGACTGGCTCCAAGGCAGGGTGGAATGACAGAGGGGCATCACAGAGGAGAAACAGTCCCTGGCATGGCAGGCAGAAGTAAAGCAGCAAGCATTAACAGCAAGCCTGCCTTCTATCTGTCCCTTTATGTTCCATCCAGGCTACAAAGCTAATGACTGGTGCCCACATATCCAAGGTGGGGCTTCCATTATCCATACCTTTAACCCCAGTATCACACCTTTAATCCACATTCACATACCCTAATCCAGCCACCCTCAAAACTTCCCACCTATGAGTGTATGAAACTTTGGGAGGCAATCTAGATAAAGGCTGCAACAGATGCTATCCAAAAAAAATGTGCAAAGGCCCACTTCAGAAGCATTTGTAGAGGAAAAAAAAACCTCAACTATAATCAAACCTTCCTATGTAAAGTTGAGCTGAGTCACAAGGCACTATCAGCTCAATGCAAAATATCAAAAAGTTTTGCAGGATAATTTTTATGGTTTATTTAAAAAGCTGATGGAATTTTCATAATCAAATCACAAAGTAAATTGTACAAGGTAAATTTGGGGTGTTGTTGCTGTTTACAAGAAATAAAAGACATGTAGCAACCAAACGTGTGAAAAATGTCTGAAACATTTTTGGATCCCGGTCCAAGCAAACTATAAAAATATATTTTTAGATTATAGAGGAAATTTAAGTCTGGATTAGGGTATCAGCTGATACTAAGGAACTATTTTTTACTTATTTTTACTAGGAACAATAATGCATCATATTACATAAGAAAAAATTTTAGATCCACATAAACTATTTATGACTGGATATTTAAAATTTCCCCAAAAGTATCCCAGCAAAAATAAATGTGACAGACAGGAAGAACAGAAAGGAATAAATAAAACAAAAAATGGCAAAGTAATGGTGGTCGAGTTTTGTAATATATCTGTGTGGATGATATATTCTACTTCTGATTAGAGGTTTTCAAGCTGAAAACAAAATTCTGAACTTTGTTTATGCACACACATACAAAGATTGAGGATAGAAGATTAATTACATCAGTTGAAGTTATCTATTCATTTCTAAGTGTTCTCAAAAATCTTTGCACAAGATAGAAGATTGTGAACTCATCTCTGAATAGATGCCTAAACGTAGTAAGTGGAATGAAAAAAAAGAGGCACTAGGGAGCTGTGACCTCCAGCAGAAAAATTAATGCTAATAGCTTGGGCAGTGACAGCCAAAATTTCTCTGAGTAATGAGAATCATCAGAGAAAGTTCTGTTGAGTATCTTGCAGCAGTGATCTTCCTGGGCCTTATCTCCTTTGGAGGTAGATTTGAAGAACAAGATACAAAAAGACATATTCTTTGGTGATCTGTCTCATTTTCAGTGTTTTTGCTGCATTTTGATTTTCTTTTAAAAGGATCACCAAGGTCAATTTAAGAGTAAAAGTAGTATTATGGTCGCAATCATGACTAGCTCAATGGGCCTGTCACTTACATAGTCACACGGGTCATTGTGCTTACAGGTTCAGTTGGTTCAAGGTTCTGTTGTTCCCATCTGAAAAGTCTTAATAAGTTTTGAACAGGGACTTCATTTTCATGTGGCATGGGAACCTACAAATTAGAGGGCTGGTCCTGGTTAAAATGCAGTTTATGTCAGCATTGAGAGGAAGTAGATTTAATGGACTTGATTAGGTTTATGATTTATTCTCCCAAAAGAAAGATGATAGTCACTTCAGAGTAACATCACAGAACTCTTCTTTTTTTAAAAAATTCTCAACTCTTTGGGGGACAGCTAAGTTAAACACAGCCTCTGGTGCTGTGTTATTAGTTGGGACAATATTAACTTCATGAAAATGACACCCAAAAGGAAAATCCAATTTCAAAACATGATTGCTATCTAGATTAAGTGTTTCTTGTTTTGAAACACAATTTTCAGATGCAGGTGTGCTTACTGTTAGCTCTAAAACATTAAGCTTAATAAAAGGTGAACCTGTCTAAGCATATAGAATCATTCTGACAGTCTTCGTCATGCAAACAAACACTTTTCTGAATATAGATTTTTCTTTTCCTATTTCTGAAAGAATATTTTCTCTAAGCAAGTGATGGCAAGATTTACAGGGCTATTATTCAATATTTGCATGATTTAATAGCAGTGTGATATCCAATTAATAATGAAATATCAGTGATCCCAAATGCATAGAAATCTTGACTGAAGTCACACAGAAGGTCACTTGTCACTATGGATTCTGTGTCCTCTTGGATAGTGAAGATGAGGCTGACTGATGCTTTGTGTCTGTGCTGGAGCTAACCATGGTCTAAGGACACTGAAAAGAGACTGGAATAAATTACTACTCACCTTTTAAACAGATGTAAGAAACAACCTGGCAGGGAAACTTTTAAGAAGAAATATCGTGCTGAATAATCCAAAATTCTTTCAATATTAAAAACGTTCTTTGAGAAGAAGGGGTTGCTTTTTCTAAAAGCTTAGTAATATAGTTCTAAGCAGGAAATTGTTTTCTAGAAATTAACCTTTTGTGAAAATTATATTGGATCATGAGTTTTAATTTCTATGAAAACATAAAACTTCAGTCAGATTTTTAGGTTCATATAATCTCTGTCATTCAAGAGAGAAACCCCCCCAAAAAAGTTGCACTCTAGGTCATTGTTTTTCAAGTTGAAGCCACGTCATGTCCCTGTCAAGTGCACATTTGTTTATCATTCCTCCCCAACACACACCTCTTCAAATAATATCGTATCATAACTAGTACTTTTAGATTTATTTTCTTTTTCATACATGTACCACCATTGATGTGGACACCCTTCAACTGGACAGTCATGTTGTTACTAAATATTTACTATTTTAAATAACATTCCATTACACATCCTTAAGGGTTCTCTATATTTTCACTTTATTGCATAAGTGACTAGACATATACTGCAGGGCTATAAGGCATTGAAACATGCACTAAAAGTTATGCCAACTTATCTTTCTGCCAGCCATGCGTTGGGATTGTTCTCTCTTGCCGTTATCAATGCTGGATATACTAATGTTTACAAATGTCCATCTAATAGACGAAAAGTTCTAAATTTGTTTTAATTTACTTTTCCTTTAGTTACTGAGAAGTTTATCACCAATTGTTACATATCTGTTTTCATGGAAGTGTTCTGTTTATAGTAATGTTTTATTTTTTCATTGTGTCTTTTCCAGCTGACTGCAACCCTTTATCCATTAGGGAGATTAATTAACTGATGATATCAGTGCTGCCTATACATTCTTCCAGCCTCTCCATTCACTTTTATTTTTAACATTTTGCTCTTTTCCATAGAGAACTTTTAATGGTTTTTGTCACTAAATCTTTTACACTTCTCATTTCATATTTGGGTTCACTTTCTTACTTTTTAAAGGGCCTCTTTTATCACAAATTTATTTTTAAATTATTTATATTTTTCCTAACATTTTATGATTATATTTTCATACTTCAAATGAATAGAATGATACTTTTAAATATTATATAGCTTAACTCTAATTTTACTTTTTTCCAAAGTCATAGTCAATTCTCCCAAATCAAATTGATGGAAATTTTGATCTGCTCCCTTAATGATTTGAAATGTAACCTATATAACACCAGTAACCATTAGATTTGCAACCCTTTACCAATCTTTCAAGTAAGTCCTGTTTTCTACATAGATAATATATAAATATAGTTTTATCTTACTTGCTGCTTCAAATCTGTAGAGTTATTGTCTATATTCAATTCTTTTTACCTCATTTTTCAATCACACGCAAGGTACTGTGCCATATGTTACCAGCTGTACAAATCAGCAGGCCATGTCCCCATGCTACATAAAAGGGGAAGAAAATATCACATACATTTGTCTGATAACAATTATGTTCCAGGTTCTGTGTTTGTTTCTTTGTTTTTATGCGTGTACTTTTCAAGGGCAAAAATCCTTTCATTTCTTCCAGGAAGTCCACTGGTTAGCTGTTTTGTCCTCATTTTACTGCCAGCGAAGCTGAAGTTCAAAGAGGTCATTAACCCGTCACAGGCTGCAGGATTCTCAGAGATAGAGGCAGAATTCGAACCCACATCTAAGTGAAAGCTGAGCCTCTGGCTTCAGACTATGTTGATGTGCACAAGAACACAGTTAATGGCCTTGCAAATGTCAGTCAGGCAAAGCCAAATGTTAGTAAGACAGTTGATGCGGCGGGACACGTCACAAGAGGCACTGTAAACAAGAAAAGGAAGTTTCACAGAAAAGAGGATTCCTCAATGTTTGGAGAAGATGATCATATCTCATCAGAATCCTTGAGATTTTGAGCCATACATCATGACTGCTCCACTAGGACAACTCAGCAGGGTCCAAGCAGGCCACTTAGTTTAACAGCACATCAGCCCCACCAGAGAAGTAAGTGAAAATGTACAGGAGATTCTAGAGTCATGGTTAGCAGGCATCTGCCTTTCAACAAGTACATGAGAGTTAGCTAGAGTTCATCCAAGCTCCAGAAGTTAAAGCAGTCTCTGTATTACAGTGAAGGGAGAAAGACCATTATGTAAATGGTCAGATAGGCAAGACATGAAAATAAGTTACTAAGCTCCCTCAGTTGAATAATCTCCAAATATGCTTAGTTATTTACTTGGAAACATTTTTACTTTCTTTTTCTTTTAACATTTGAGAATAGACATAAGCAAGCACCTACCGCCTGAAAACAGCCAGGTGACTTGTAATGCGCACACCTGCTTCAAGCAGTCAGTTACCAAGCCTCTCTCTGTTCACATAGTTCTTTGCTCAACTTCTGACACCTTGCTTACCTAACTTTGCCCAAAAGGCTATTATGTTTTTCCATTTTATGTTCTTCCCCGTTTCCATTTTAAAGAGTGCTTAGCTCTCAAAAAATCGTTTTCTTAAATTATTCAATGATGCAAATTTCCAGACAGAAGAAAATTAGCAGTACAATGTGGAGACGTCAGCAATGCATAGTTGCTTTCTCTGTAGGCTCTCCCAGTCACTTTGGTCCTGAGTATTGAGCCATGACTGTCAGAAGGGGACTCATCTGAGGCCTTGCAGGTTTGATTTGCTTATTAATTTTGAACTCCATCAATACATCTTACTTACTTTTATTTTATTTTGAGATGCTGGAGATGGAACCTAAGGCATTGTACATGTTAGGAAATCACTCTACCACTGAGCGCTCCCATCTGCAATATAAATAGAACAGAAAACCAATGCATATGTTAGCGTATGGATTCATCTTTGTTTGGTTGTCTTCTTTTGTGTCTTATAATTTACCTTTTTGATTCTTACTTTCGCTCTTAATTGGCTCTTGTGTGTCTAGATATACTTTCAAATGTTTTCTTAGAGTTTTAGACAAAAATCAAGCCTGAAGTTTAATAATTATACAAAAGTCAACATATTAACAGGTGAATGCAGTGTTTCTTATAAGGAATAAAAGGTAGCAAATTGTACAGATGTGATGTTCTCATTGTCTTTTAGCTACCTATTCTTAGAGCGCATCATTAACATATTATAAGACAGTTTCATAGGAAAACAAACCTGTAAGTCTGGAAAAAGAAATTAGATAAAAATAATTAGGAAAGAGAAATATTTCCATTAAAGGAAAAGAGAAAATCTCTATACATATCCTTTTTAATCTTTTAGAATCTGACAGAGTTCAATCGAAAAACAAATCAAACATAAACAAGAAACAAAAGTTTTCTGTATGTGTTCAGGAAATAACTAATGTTTTAAGGTTCAACAATCTGATTTTGAGTGTGGTACACAGGTAATATATAGTTGTGATGAGAAACTTTAATTCTCATAGTATTGCTAAAAGTCTATTTCTTTAAAAACTGGGGCATCTGACAGCCGTTTTACTTATCTTACTGAAAATTTATCTTCCGAAAGATTATTGATAATGTCAGTCTATTTTCTTTAGTTCCAAAGAGCCCACAGGAGCCTGCATGCCAGGCAGTGCTAGGATGTCCCTGCTGTGTTCTCTGTCCTAAACCTCAGCTCAGTTTCTCATGGCTGAGCCTCAAGGAAAATCCAAATCTAGTTCCACTTTGATAGTTGAAGCTGAGGGAGAGGACACAGTAAGAGTCCTTGAACTGGGTTTTCAGTGAGTTAATTAAATATTTTATTTTATTAAATATTTTATATAGCCACAGGTATTTACTTTAGGTTACTCTAGAGGACACTGCTTTATTTTTCCTTTAGATTTTCTTCCAGAGAGAAATTTTTAGTTTCCAAAGAGTTTAACTTATCAAGGTAATAAGATATTTTTTATTGCCTTATTCGTTGTTTTCCGTATAGTAAAATATTCATGAAGCTTTGACAACAAAGTAGCAGTTATTATTTTTCTTTCACATTTACAGTCATTTAATGTTCCTAAGGACTGTTCAACCTCTGCTCGCGCACATAAACCTTTCTATTAAGGCCTTTGGCCTTTGATTAATTTTTGGCTGTTACTAATAAACATGAAATAATTTTGAAAAAGAAATTTTGCTCAAAGTAAAAGCAGTAGTCCATTTTAAATCCCGCTAGTTCCTGCAGCCTGTTTGTCTATATTATTCAAAGGCATAGAAATTTCATATGATAATTTCTCTATGTATAATTTTTTAAACTTTAGACATTCTGAATAAAACAGGGAATTACTGATGAGTTAATGATCTCTATGAGGACTACCCATAGTCTGCCATCGTGGGGGGAAATGTTAAATTTATCTTCTATCAAAATCCATTTGAGTCTGTAAAGATGCACATCACTCATTTAAAGTCATTTCCAGATCTAAGATGACAGAAAGTGTCTATTAAATCAGAACTAGATTCTATCAACTATTTAACTTTGCTCATCATTTGAAGGCTGCTGATGAGGACGAAGGCAATGTTCAGAAACATCTGGGATGATTAGTGACCCAAGTCCTTCTCTGTCACACAAGGTTGTGGTCTGTCCCAATTTAACGTGTGAAGCCTCAGACTGACAAATGCAAGACAACACTTCCACAAGGGAGTGATTTTGGTATGAAATCACTCCCTTTGATACCTTGGTAATTATATAGCTGATCTAACCCTTCCTTTCTAATGGGCCATCTCCCACAAACCCGTAAGTTCCTCATTTGTTTGCTATAAGCAACCTAGGTAGGCTAACCTGTAAAAAGGACTCTCATTATCTTTCTGCAAGTAAATAGCATCAGGAGGTCTGATTAGCATGTTTATTACAAGTATTTTTTACTGGGTCCTCTCTTCCTCTCTCTCCTTCTCTCTGTCTTCTCCACCCTATTCCCATTTTAATCACTTTTCCTGGTCACTGGGACAAATATCTCACACCACAAATTTAAAGGAAGAGTGGTTCATTTTGGTTCACAATTAAAGCCCATGGTGAGCTAGTTTCAAGGTAGAAATGGTGTGGCAGAGGGGCCTGGCTCAGAGAAAAGCTGTTCACATTGGTCAGGAAGCAGAGAGAAAAAGGAGGAGGAGGGGCTGAGGAGGAAGATACAGTTTCCAGGTCACACCCACAGTGCCTCAGCACCCTTTTGTTTGGTCCTCATGTCACTCCTGCTGAAAGTCCCCATCACGGCTCGTAGTACATGTGTTTAATCTGGCTCTGACACTTATATCTGAGAGCATACCTGCATATATTAATTCATTCTTCATGGTATTTCTAAGACTTCCTTGTTTTATATGTACCGTCCAACCTAAATCCCCAGAGTAGCATGGCTCGCTCCTATTTTCTGTTGAAAGACAAAAAGGCACCAAAGTCAGAAAGTTATTTTAACCTTAAAAATGAACACAAAAAATGTCTACAGATGTTCAAAGGATTGTATGCAGAAAAATGTTGATAGACCAATATAAGATTTTTGTGCCTTTATAAAGTGCCATTAAAACTTACTGAGAAAGGTTATTAGTAAAATACACTGAAGATTCTAGAAACTAAAGCTCCTGAGCTCTACTGAATAGAGACCATAAATAAATCACTCTGTTTTGATGGTATGTTGTAGGTTTAATTCTTAATTTAAAAAAAACCCAGAAGTCGTCCCTTCTCTGCTCAGTTCTCACTAAAAAGCTAAAGGTTTAATCAGAATAAATGTAGTACCCAGAACCATATGGCTTTGTTTGTTTCAAGTGAATCAGAACACTAAAGACTTAGAAGTATAAGTATAAACACAAGGCTATATTCTGTGGTTTTGTCTAGCAATATGTATCTAATAACTTCATAATGCACTAAGCCTGATTGAATTTAGTTTTCCCTGCAGAGTCTGCCCCTTGGTTCCATAGTGATTTAAATACTCTGGTTTCACATAGTATAAGAATAGTTTTATAGAAATTCATATTAACTTATGTTATACCTCTGGTGAATGTACTGTTATTTTTATTTTCATGCTCTGGGTTTCCATAAAATGGAGCATTTGGCCACTATTAAATGTCATTATTCCCAGCAGTTCAGAAGAGTCATGTGTTTACCTGAAGCTTACAGAATGCAAGTGAGCTCCCTAAGAAAGTGTTTCAGGTTCTATTCACCCTATACCTCTCCCATTTACACAATGCCTGCATAGAAGATATTCAGTGACCACATAATAAATGGATGGATGGATGGATGGAAATAAATAGTCATGTCAAAGAATTACCAGGCAAGAAAATATTTCTTGGCTGCTTTTTCAATTTTTTAAGTCTTTATAAAAAATAATTTCAAAACTTTGAAATTATTGAGAGACAATCATGAAAAGTAAATATATATATATATATATATATATATATATATATATTTCAAGAAAGGGGAAAAAAATAAAGGGACAGGAAATCATCCTCAGCTTCATTAGTCAGCAGGGGAGTGCTTTTTAAAGCCACAGGGATATGTCAGGATGCATCCAATTGACAGCAGGATGAGGGACAAATGGAATCTTATACATTGACGTCTGTTATGTAAAATGCGGCAGACACATCAGTAGTTTGTGATCTCTTATAAAGGAAGACAGACGATTAACATATGATCCATCAATTCCACTTACTCTAGCGAAACAGAATATGTATCCACGTAATGACTTTCATAATTAAAAATATCCCCAAATTAGAAACAACTCAAATGTCTAATCCAAATCAATAGGCAAAAGGATAAACAAATTAGAGTTTATCTATACAATAAAATGCTGCTCAGTCAAAAAGGAAACAGGGTCTTGATGGAATCCTCTAAAGCCATGAGCTAAAATGGACCTTTACTTTTTGTAAGTTGATTATCTCAAATACTTTGTCACAGCAATAGAAAGTTAACACAATATTTTACAAGCATTATCATGTTTAATCCTCCAAACATCCCTGTAGGATACACCGAGGAGACTGGGAAAAGACAGAAAATGACAAGAGAGACAGATTCTGTAGTGCTTTCATTATGCAGACAGGTAAAGTTTCCCAGTGTGCGAGGCCAAGTGTCTTCATGCAAGAAATGGTTGGTGTACCCTTCTGGGGAGCAAAAACTGAGCACTGATATAATTGCATCATTTTTCATGAGAATTTTTAAGAAGCTTCCAAGACAGGAAATGAAGGAAAGTGAATAAAAGGTGATTATATTTTGTCTCTGGGGCTGTACGTTGAAGTGAAATGAACAGTCCGTAGGAAGAATAGAATATCTAGAGTCCGCCTCCCAGTCCCAGCAGCTCATTACCTGCTCTCAGGCCACAGAGGAGCCTCAGCTATCCCAGGGAGACAATGCTTTCACTCTTCTTAGTTCACCCTCCATGGTAATAATTCCTTTGAGAAGCCAGGGGAGCTATGTTTTGCTAGTATTCATTGCTAAACTCAAAGAAACTAGGTGAGAAACAAAGAAATCAGACCCTGAAATGGAAATTAGTAAGCTGAGAAGAATGTTATGGTTGAACAAAGCTTATTAAAATGCATCATTTAAAGCCAAACTTTTAAATAATAGTATTTTCATATCCCATATGTAAAACTCTTTAAATACTATTTCAGTGCTAGGCATATAGTTGGACTTAACACATATAGGCTAAGTAACATAACAAATGGGAAAAATGAAAGAAATACTTCTTATTTTTTATGATTTTCTGAACTTTTGTCATTAACATGGGCATTTATGTTTCATTACACACTGTTTTAAAAATAGCATTTATTTAAAGATGATTAATTGAATACCATTGTGGGCATTTCACGTCAGGCTGTTGAAGTTCACGTTGAGAAGTCTGCTATAATCCTAATCGGTTTTCCTTTATGTGCAATTTGTTGCTTTCCAGTGACAGCTTTTAAGATTCTGCATTTCCGGTGGATATTTGAAATTTTGAGCAAGATCGGTTGTGGGGAGCGTCTTTTTTCATTGTGGTTAGTGTTCTGTAAGCCACACTTACCTGTGAGTTGAACTCTTTCTTCCTACTTGGAAAGTTTTCTATTATGATTTCTGTAAACAGACTTTTTTTCTTCTGTGTGTGCTCTCTTCTAGTTTCTCTCTAACTCTAACTAGGCATAAGTTGGTCTTCTTAGAGTCATCTAGTAGCTGTTGAATGAATTTTCTGGTTCTTTTCTCATTTTTAAGGCTTCTTTGAATAAGTCATGGCAATTTACTGTTTTGTTCTTGATTTCTGAAATACTTCACATTGATCATTTATTCAGTCTATAAATTCTGTACACTTGTTCTTTTAGTTCCAGAATTTCTATCTCATACCTTTTTGTGGAATCTATATTTTCGGTAAATTTATCATTCATGTTTGAACCATTTTGGTCAGTTCTTCCAATTTTTATTTGTTTTACCTCCTCCACATTGGTCATTTCGTAAGACAATTCCCTAAACTTTTGGGTCATGTCCTCTTTGAAATTGCCAAGTTTCTTGACCTCTCCTTTCATCAATTTATAAAGCCCCACTCTCTGGTATTTTCTTTATTTTACATCAGTGCTCCCTGTGTGTTTTGCCATCAGTGCCCCTGCATGTGTCTTGGGAGAGTTGTGAGTCCTTGGGGGTCTTTTGATTCCTTGTTTTCCCGTATTCCAGTATGTATGTGCATGTATATTGGTTTCTTTTTATTTATTTATTTATTTATTTATTTATTGGTGCTGAGGGTTGAGGTCAAGTAGAATGAGGATACAGACTGTAGTTGATAAGAAGACCTTTTAGTTAGATACTGCCTACTAGTGAAATGTTTTCAGCTTTATTTGTCCAGACATAGTGTTCCCCCTTTGAGCTATTTAGTTCAAACAGTTTGGAGCCCATCAATGTGTTTGGAGGCATGAATCACTACTGGTTAAAACATCTGGAAATCTGATCATACCTCTCTAATGTATCTTGAATCTTGCATTTATACTTTCACCTTTTATCAATAGCCTTTGCAGCTTTTACTCTATGTTAGTAGCAGTTAGTCTCCAATGTGGAAGAAGATGGGAAGGTTAGATATGAATGAATAGATAAAAGAGGAGTATAATTAAATAGGACATAGGAGAAATAATATTAGGTAAATGGGCGGTTGGTAGGAGATAGGAGAAATAATAAGTAAAAAATTTAGATGGGGTCAAATCATGTCAGATTGTTTCATAGCTGTAGTGTGAAGGGTTAGTATGGAGGGTTTTAAGAAGATACGACGTGGGCAAGGATGGGTTATAAGAGAAGAGAGGTGAAGTTTGGAATTGAGTAGAGTTACCAGATTGTCAGAACTTGCTGATATAGTGATGCACCTAAAAAGTGGAGAAGAGACAAGGGAAGACAGGGTCTAGGTAAAATAAAGAGCAAAAAAAAAAAAAAATACAGAGGAAAGACACTTAACATGAGAAAATACAGGAGAGCAAAATACTTGAGAAAAAGAATTTTAGAAATGGGAAAAACAAGTAAAAATAAGAAAACAGTATTTCTACAGAAGCTAGAGATGTAGAAATGAAAGGGAGACCATGAAAAGGAGATAAAATGTGCAACTAAATCACAGCAAAAAGAAAAAAAGAAAAATAACAAACTAATCCAGTGGGAACCCAGATCAGACACTGCACTAAGAGAACCTGTGTGCAATTTCTGCATCACCACTATGCCGTGCAGCCTGACCTTCGTCTTAGTTATGCTGAAGGTGGGGGGTATTCGATGGACACAGGTGCACACCAGAGGGAATCCATGGCACCACTTGCTTGTTTGTTCTCTTTCTGCCCAGAGTGTGTGTGTATGTGTGTCGGGGAGAGGGGTATCATCGTTAAGTTTTCTCCAGTGGCAGAGGGAATGAGAGGGAGAAGGAGTGGTATATGCAGAATCTGCCCCAAGAGTCCACCCCTTGCACTCCCATTCATTTCCTCAAGTTGTTTGAAATGCTTTTATGACTAGCTGCTCCCTCAACCAACAGGGTCTAGGATGGTGCCGATCAGGGAGATGCAGACCAGCCATTCAATGATCCAGATATTTTTATCAATCTCCATGTATTGCCTTTCCTATTAATTTTCTCTTTTCAGGTGTAAGTGTCTCCCCGACTTTACCTGTGTTTTCAGTGTACCTTTTATGCGTGCCTCTGATGTAGTTTCTCCTCTTGTCAACCGTGTTGCTATTCTTAAACTTCTTGAGTGAGTACTTTTAGAAATCACAAATGAAATTGCACTGGTGAAAAATTATTTAGCTCATGTGTCGGAAGTCATTTTAATGATTCTTTTAATTGATTTCATCAATGAATGCTAACTGGTAAATAGTAAATAAAGTCAAGTAATGTATAATTGGAAAAAAGGAATAAGCATTTCCATTTATTTTTTCAAATAGTTTTCCCTAAAGTTATTTTTTAAAGAACTCTCTTTGATCAACATATGTTGTTTCCTATAAGCATAAAGATGGTCTAGATTTATCTGAGACCTAAACACTAGCACAGTGTCTAAAATAATAATGTTCCCAAAAGAAACCAATGTAATTATCATTTTTCTTCTGTTTGATCATTTTGAATAGCATTCATACTTTATATGAATTAAAAAGCAAAGTGCCTAATTAGCCAAAGAAAAAACCAATATTTGGTATGGTATTATTCACAATGGAACTAGAATAGAGATAAGGTAATATTTTCAGATGTGGCACCTTGGTAGAAAGGGACTTCTTTGCTGTTTAAAGGTAGAGCAGTTGAGAGTGTTCCATGGATTCACAGTGTCTGGTATTGATCACTCTTCATGTTTTTATGTGCAGATGGCATGTGTGACTAGCAGAATATCCATAAAGAACGTTCTTTGGCTTTCATAATATTTGATAACATTTGTTTCTGTAATTTGACTTGGGAAGCATTTAAAACACTAGAAGGAAATAGCTAAACAGTAGAGTAATATCAAGAAAGTATGATTGATGGAAGCTTCTGGATCACATGGTATCCTCTAGCAATGGTTAACACCTTCTGGGGCAGAGCTGACTCTCTCAAGTGTGACCTTTACTAAATATCTTACATTCACTGAGTTCAATGCTATTAAAAAACTATTGGAGAATGTCTGGAAACCTAGCAACAGGCACAAAGCTTGGAATGGACAGACTAGTGAGTTTAGTCACTTCAGACCCAATTCCAAATACCCACAATTTAAATGACAAAAGGTTCATTTTGGCTCATGGTTGTTATAAAATTAAGTCTGTGGTTAGCTGGCTCCAAGGCAGGAAGAGCATGGCAGGATGGTCTTCAGGAGGAAAGCTGCTCACCATATGGAGACCAGGAAGCAAAGAGAGAGAAAAGGAGCCAGGTCACACCCCCAGTGACCCACTTCTAACAAGGCCCCACCTCGTAACACACACTTAGCTACTGAATTCATTAGTAAAAATAATCTACCGATGAGTATAGCACCCCACGAATCAATCATCTTACAAAAGCCCCACCTCTGAGCACAAGCTTTTGGGACAATAAGACAGTCATCTCTTATTGTCTGGGAAGTGAGTCTGGAAGAGATTTATAAGGAATAGAAAAAAACACTAACATACACATAAAGGGATGGTGCTTATTTGTGAGGCATTAGCATGACCTCAGAGCAAGTGACACAGGAACGAGTATAGTACTGATCTCAACACTACATTCCACTTAGGTGCACTGGATCGAGTTATTTTGAGGTTCTGCTGGGGAGGTAGAATACTGAATGTGACAGAATATGGCAATCTCCAGACTGGCAGGTGTTAGGTCCTAGGAGTTCCTAGTGAGCAGCATTCTGGAAACTCAGGTAAGAGCCCCAGGATAAAGACTCTTTCCACTAGCTTAATTCTCAGAAAGGCACTAATAAAAGTCAAACTGAAAGCAGTGTCTCCATAGAAATTAGTGAAACACAGGTAACAGAATAAAAAATTAGGAGAAAATACACTGTTTTGAGCTTGAACCATTCAAAGCAGTTAGTTGGCAAAACAGACATTAAGCCTATGAGCGGAAGTGGGCGTGACAAAAACAGGGCTGTGGCATGGAGGACAAGGTCAATCATGGTTATCAGGCAAGAGTGTAATGATCAGGACTGGCTCAAGTCTAGGATCAGCTGAGCAGGTAACAGTTGGCAGGAAAACTCCCTTCCCTACTAGACTTGGCAGAGGGACCAGAGGAGAATTGCCGCACAATTTCTTCCTGTTTCAAACCCAAGTGAGACCAGATGGTAGAACCATCCCTATCTATCTTGCATGAACCATGATCTTTTCTTTTTCTTCTCCTGTTCACTGGGTGTCTTACTGCCCAGAACTTCCTACCCTCAGTGTGTGGTCCTCATGGTGAACGTCAGATATGTAAAATGTTAGCTGTTCTGAGAAGTCTTCTCTGCTGTCCCAGAAAGGAGTTAAATGTTGATCCACCTACACCTTTGAACACAGCAGTTGCATAACTGAGTTTACTCTCAGCAGCCTTCCTAAGGCAGCTGCAGTCTGCAACAACAGATCTGATCAACTTTAGTTCCCCAGGGCCTGTGCCACACGTCCTATTTACTGGCATGTGAAGTGACTACAAATTTTTTTATTGGATGGAAAGAAAACAAGAGAAAGGAAAGAGGGAGGAGAGAAGGAAAAGAAGGAGAGTGGAAGTTACTTTTTTTTTTTCCAGCTACACACTTACTCACATAGGAAGAAGTGATAAAAAGAAAGAGAAAGAAAGAAAAAACAACAGCTCAAGTCCCTCCAGTAATGTGAAATTCTGTCTGGGAAACAGAAAGAGTGAAAGGAAGAGAAGGAACATTCATGGGTTTTTTTGTTTATCGTTGTTGTTGTTATTGTTGTTGTTGTTGTTGCTGTTGTTTCCCCCCTCTCACTGAAGGTTGTGACTTCAAACAAAGTAGAATATTTGGAAGATAACAGCCAGGCCATCCAACTGGATGAAATGTTACCACTGCCGCGTGCCTGTGAACTCCTGAGAGCCCCTCAGGACAATGGGAAGTGGCTTCACTGAGAGTCACACCAGCATGATGAGATGGCTTTGTACTGACACGAGAGGAGCTGAAGAGAAAAGAGCAGATAAAGCCAGAAAGCTCATGGCTGTCCATGGAAGCAACAGTCACATGGAAAGAAAAGCAATAGCAGAGGCCACCATTGTGTCAAGAAGAAGTAACGAAAAAAATGATTTAGAAAAAATCCTTGGTCTCACATATAGATAGATATAAGACAGTAGGGAGCAGGAAAGTTAAAGAAAAATGTTTTGAAACATATGCATTATTTCAGAAACAGGATTCAAAGCAGAAGTATACATAAAAAGATGTAATTATAAGCCACCTAATCTAACAAGTAATTTAGTATCCTCAAATGGCTCGTAAGGTTATAAAGGCATCCATATCTGCCAAGCAACTTGAAATATGGAAAAGAATTATAAATTCCAAGATAGCCTTTTAGTAAGTGGCTCTGTGCCCAGTGTACAAACACACACACACACACACACACACACACACACACACACACACGCCTATTATAATCACAATAAAGATATGCATTTTTCTTCTTACATTTTCATTAAACATTATGGTAATCACTTCTTTGTGCCAACAAATGTTCCTCAAAAATATGTTTTGAAAAAAATAAAATATTTTATCATATAAATAGGTCACAATATATTTAAACCTTCCTCTATTTTTGGACATTTAGAATTTTTCCGTTTTCCATGTTTAGAAATAAATTGCTTACATCTATACAACTAAGATTTTGGCTTTCTACCTTAAAATATACCCTATCCAGAAAAGGGGAGAAGGTATGGAAAATATTTAACATTTTAATGCATACTTACTCTAGTAGTAATAAAAGTATATAAAGAGAATTTTGGAAATATGAAAATGTTCTATAGTAAAACTATAAACTTTTCTAGTTAGTTGCAATAAAGAATTGCATCACATATGTGTGTTAATTCTGTGATGACATTTTCATTTCTCTGAAATTCCTCTCTCTGAGCCATTCCCCGGCCCCTTTCTCCTTTTCCCATCTCATCCTGCTCTTTTGCTCTCTGACTCTCTGCTTCTGCCCCTTGAATGTCCATGCTCTTGCCCTCTTTTGCTTGCCCATCTCTGTGGGAAGGGTAACGTCAGCTGGAAGTACTCTTTCCTGTGTTCTGAACCACATTTTACTGTGACCAAGACCCCGAGACCACGAAGGTCCAGGGCTTGGCTTCCCCACAGCTGTGGGGGGAGTCCGGGCCCTGCCGTGTCTGTACAGTGTGATGCTGGCCCATTATTCAGAGCCTCTCGGTGCCGTAGTTTGCTCTGCAGCAACTTGGAGATAATGACTGTAGATGATTCCCAGAGGCGGTGAGATTAAATGAGTTAGAACATGTAAATGACTTAGTACACACTCAGGAAATGTTAGTTCTTAATATTCTCACCATCTATTGGCTTTTTTCTGTTTGTCTTTAACAAAAGGGAAATTGTCAAAGATTTACTTACTCTCAGCATGTGTGTGTGAGAAAACTATATATATATATACATCTGTTCTCATAATCAGGAGTCAAATCCTCGCCGGGGTCAGGTGGATGGGCAAGATTCCTACTTCACTTCCTGATGCTGAGCCACCCAGAGTGGCTCTGTCGCACAGAGATGAACCATCTCGCTGATTCCATAATGTCTTTGAGTCACAGAATGACCACAGGTAGAATGTGTATGACACCGTTTGTATCATTTCTCTGCCCAACAGTGTATTCAGAGCCACAACACCACCCTGTGCACTGCTCCTTACTCCCTGCAGAACAGGACGAGGCAGGTTAGATGAGCGGGAAACTGAAAGTATACAGAATGATAACATGGATTCCAGGTGATAAAGACCGATGCTATTTATATTTTTGCTTCTTAGTTTCCTGTATTTTCCAAATTACTTGCAGAACAGATTGAGACATTGTTAATAAATAGAACAAACAGGAAATGATGAGGTTCTTTTTTTAAAAAATACCTTTGTAATAGTATCAAAAAAGAGAAGTAATACTGCATAATCTAATACATATGCTAGCTCTCTAGAGGTCAAAGTGTACAACTAATGAGTGATATAAAAGGAGATCTAAATAAATGTGGAGAGATGAAACATATTCATGGACTGGAATGCTGAATATTTTAATGATGCCAAGCTTTCAAAATTGGCCTGTAGAGTAAATAAAATACTAATTTACATTCCAAAGGACTTTTCTTTGGTGAAAATAAGTAAGCTGATTCTAAAGTGTACAGGCAAGTGAAGTGCCAAGACTAGTAACACTTTCTGAACAAAGAACATGGAAGGCATTAAAGAAATATTTGTTAGAAGATTTGGGCGTGAGGACAAACAAATGCAAAAATGCCATAGAATAGAGAACTCAAAAATCAGCACAAGCATTTATGAATGCTAGGTTTATGGCCAAGATAATGATAAAAAGTGGTTATAATAAAAAGACTGATTTTAATAAATGATGCAGGGAGTAATAAATACACATATAAAAAATGGAATCAGAATGCCACAACATACCAATTTCTGGTCAATCACAGAACTAAATGTGGAAAGTGAGACTACATTGACAATATAGAAAATACCTTAATAATTCCTAATAACCTTAAGTTAAACATGTTGTTCCATATTTTAAAAATCCAAATTATAAATAAAAGAATATATGAAATTCTGTGCATGAAAAGATGCCACAAAGTAGAAAGCAAAGCCACAGGATTAACCATCCTATCTATACCTAGAATTGTGACAAAGAGCTGTGGCTGATTTAGGAATGACATTCCTAAGGTGGTGAGGCCAGAGTTAAAAGAACAGTGTACCCTTCTATTGTTGTAAGCTGGTAAGTTTGCTTTATTTCTGCCTGCAGTCCCATGTGGAAATCATGCAGCATGAAACATAACAGAAATTTTGTTCACATTCTGACATTGCATACGCTGCCATTTCTGCTTTTCAATTCTGTCATTCGTTTTCAGTTTTCTTTGTGTCTTTATATGTATTTTAGGGGAAATTTCTGGCCCAAGCTCTGGACCAAATCCCACTTAAATCTTGTCTCATGTTCCTAAAATCTTTTATTGTTTTTATTATAAGAATCTTTGGCACTGGCATGAATTTATGATTTAGATACAGTTTATATTTTCTTGTGTTCTCTGAAAATTAAATCATAATAGTTTTCCATGTTCTAACATAGTTTTATAAAATATTTCTAATCCATGCCTTCAATTTGTTCACTTTATCTAATCCATCTTTCTTCCATCATAAGGCATTATAGATTCACTTTTTCAAAACACAAAATAATTATCAGTGGAGATGTTTTAGATAGAATTTAAAAGCTGCAAGTTCATATTTTTAGATAAACGTTTAGAAGTGAGATAACTAAGTCTAAGTAATAAGTAGCTTTATGCTATTAAAATGTATTATGACACTTTTCTTGCTACCAAAATTTATGAAAATACCAATGACCTTGAAATTTCAGGATCAGAAAAGAAATGTGACATATTAATTATCATTCAGATTTGACAATATGGACCGCTGGCCTAGATGTCCCAAACTAGGGGTGATTTTTTTGTTAAGAAAATGCAAAAAAAAAAAAAAAAAAAAAAAAGGGGGAAGTCTTTATTTCCCTTTGGCTTTCCCTTTCTCAATTTATAGAGATGTACAACCATGCAGCCCAAGCACCTGTGTTGATCACTACCTTAACCTAATTCAGCAAATGATTCTGCTTCCTTTACTTCCAGACACCTCTAACTCCAACTCCATCTTTCTTCCCGAAGTCACACCTCTCACATACACAGATGAGAGAGTAACCTGCTTCTACCTTTACTGACGTTCCTTGCATCGTCTTGGAGATACCTCCTCTACTGCAGAGGGAGCCAGGCTGCCCCACAAGCTAAAGTTCCAACACTATCACTCTGCCCACAGAATAGAAATGGTCTCTCCATATCACTCAGAACTTTCATTTGATGCAGCTACCCCACCAGTGTCATGACCACATCTCCTTGACCCGTGGTCACACAACTCAAGTGAATATTTCTCCAAGTATTTTAAGGAGACCATGTTTGAGCATGTGTGAGCTTGTACCTTACCTTCACCAGATTTTATGTATTTCTTTTGTAGAATTATGAGATGTGATCAAAAGTTATATGAATATTTAATCTTTTAAAATTTCATTACAGTAAAAGACACATGACCATTATTTTTCCTCTAAACACTCCCCGTCACTGTGAATACACTTATTCCATCCTCCTTGCCATTTTTTTTGGAGCAGTTCTAGGAGTCCTCCTTGGTGAGTATCATGACTGCCTCAATATCCTGAATCAATTCAAAAAAATTTACCATTCATGTCTGTTTTGATTGTGGGGAAGAACCAGAAGTCACGTAGTATCAGATGCAGTGAGGAAGGTATATGAGAGTACAGCACAAAGTTTTCATTTCGTAGAAAAGCCATAAATGTTTTTAATCAATTCAGGACATTGAAGCAGCCACCAAACAACAGTCACAAACAGAACATCCAGAACTGCTTCAGAAAGCACCAAGAGTGATGGGATAAATATGGCTGACACAAGGGAGAATATTTTGAGGGAAATTAAGGGCAATGTATCTTTTACTATAGTCGTTTTTATTTTCATTTAAACATTCATCATAATTATAGCTGTTAATCACACAGCATGTATTTTAACATACACGAATGCCTGCACTCTTATCCTCATTGCCATGCCTAGCACAAGGCCAAGCGGACATGGGAACCGTTTACCAAGGGACTACAAAATGGAATGGGAGTGAATTCATTGATTGAATGATTGAAAAACTCTTTCTGCAATGTTGAGTGATCGGCATTTTAAAGATGGAAGAGTGTGAGAGGGTGCAGTGACCTACCCATGACAAGAGCCCGTCTGAGACTTCATAGGAACACATGGTGAAGGCTAGAAATCATGCTTCTCACAAACACGGGAGCATGAATCAGTCAATTAGAGCTAACATGTTAGAAAAGGTGCCTGGAGTTGAAGATAAATTTTCCATGCTGTCTGAAATACAGTGTCCAGAACACCCGCAGATTCTGCTATCTTGGTCTCCACACATAAGAAGAATTGGGCTACTTCCCAGACTTACACTGCTCCCGCATGGCTTTGAGCTCTCATCTGTCACCTGGTCTGTGGCAGTGGCCTATGTACCAGTCCCTCTCTTCTTCCAGGTCCCTCCAAACTATTTTCCGCACTCCAGCAAGACTGTCCTATTAAAACATAAGCCAGATATTGTCCTTCTCCTTCCCAGTCTAAGCATCTTAATGGCTTCTAATGACACTTGGAGTTGGTTTTTGTTTTTTTGTTTGTTTATTTGTTTGGGGTTTTGTTTGTTTGTTTGTACCAGAGATCAAACTCATGACCTCGTGCTTGCCAGGCAGGCGCTTATGCCAGTGAGCCAAATCCCCAGCCCTACACTGGGAGTTTTAAAATATAATCTTTAAGATCAGCCACAACTAAATAATACAGTCCCTGACATCTCTTGAACTTCAGCTCCTATTAGCCTGTCCTTTATTCTCTCCATTCCTGCTATACTGACCTCCTTGAGATTCCTGGACATCAATCATCCTATGTGAGATTTGAGACTTGTTTTTTCTGCTTGGACGTTTTCCTCGGACAGATGCATGACTTCTCTCTCTCTTCCATCATCACTTTAAATGTCAGCTTCCCAACCTCAATATTTAGTAGCCCCCTTTCTGTTTTATTTTGGCCTCATAATAATTCATGTTGTCTATTTTTATATATTTTACTCTCATACATTGTCTACCACCTTAATAGAGTGTAAGTTCCACATGGAAATTGAGTCTTGCCATTTTTTAAAATTATTTGTGATTTTCTCAAACCTAGTGCAGCGTCTGATAAAGAGCAGACAATCACAAAGTCAACTGAGAACAAATAAAAGCTTCTATAGAAAAGAATTTTCCTTTTGATACAATATTTTACAAGCAGAATGCGATAGAAATGAATTGATATGACTTAAATTCCCCCCCAATATGACTTAAACTTTTTAAAATACAGCTTTAATATAGTGAGGGGGTACTCTGAGGTATATTAATGGCAATGTGCCTTTTATTGTAACAAATATTTTTATTTAAAAATAAACATGCAGCTTGAAAAGTTGAAGCAATAGCATTTTGTGGTGGAAAATGATAAGGATTAAATGCTTATGTTCTCTCCAAATTTTGTATCTTGAAGTCTAGCACCCAGTGTGCTATGTTTGGGGATATGGCGTTTGGGGAGACAATAATGATTAAATGAGGTCATAAGGGTAGAACCCTGACCCAAGGGGATTAGTGTCCTCAAAAGTGATACCAGAGAGCCTACTCACTTATCTTCCATGTGGGTACACAGTGAGAACACTGCCATCTTCAAGGCCGAGAACCCTCATCTGAAACTTCAGTCTTAAACTTCTCAACCCCTAGATCTGTAAGAAATAATTTGTTGTTGTTGTTAAAACCACCTAAGCTGTAGTATGTTGTTAAAGCACATGGAACAAACTAATATATGAATGTACTTTTAAAATCACCTAAATTCCTTACTTAAAAGAAAAAGAAACTAAACCTAGAGAGTTAAGTGACTTTGCAAAGGTCACAAAGTCAGTATAAAGCAGAATTAAATTTAATATGAGATTACAGTTCACAACATTCTCTACTTACTATGCTGATCATTTACCACCCTATGTAATGCATGATCAATACAAGTCAGGGGTCTGAAAATCTTATTCTTTTGAAACTCTTCTTCCAAAGGCTATGCCAGGAGTTTTGCCATTAAAATTTAATGGTGGTGATCTTTTTGCAATACTTTATAGGGGCATTCAATTGATTTTTCCCTACAATTGTATATATTTTGCCAATAAATTTTTCTTACCCATATAAAAAGGTGAGAAAGAGAGAAAATAGTATTGGGGAAACTGGACAGTAATTCTCTAAAAGTAATTGTCTCCTTTAGAAATGTGCAAGGATAGATACACTTAATATACGCATTTTTTTTCTGCTAGTACAATTGGTCCTCATTCAAAAAATGGAATGACTGTTACTCACAATTTCATTGTATTCCAAAAGTCCCATGACTTTTCAGAGCCCTGTTTCCTGGATGCGTTTGAAAAGTATTGACATGACAGCATGACACAGCTGCTCAAAAAGCTATTATGAGCCCAGGCTGAATCAATAGAAGAGAAGTGTCCAAATCAAAGCAATCTCAGTCCCTCTGGACTTGGCACTATTAGAACATATATATGGTCTTATACATCATCAATTCCTGGGTCATATATTTAAGGTGCTATTGACTGGCATGCAGAAATAAGGTCGAAGGGGTGGCGGAATGGCTACAGGAACTGGAGGAGTGAAGGCTTAGAGAAACATAAAGCCATTTTCAGAATTTTGAAAGAGCTGAAATAAAGATGAGGGCATTGATTTATTTTGTATTTTTCCATATGCAAAACCGAGCTCTGTACCCAAACAACACAGGAAAGTAAGCTTCTGATTCAATACAAGAACAGTTAGACTTGTTATCCTTGGAAATGCTATTATCATGAAAGTGTTAAAAATGTGTTTGAACATCCTAGAAATGTTTCAGATACCACCCATGAATGCAGAATAAATTCTATTTGGGCAGTAATTTCAAACTGTTGATATCAAAAGGCCTTTCCCATGTGAAGATTCTTCCATTCTAGGTAATACAAAGATCTGGTCATTATTTTCTATAGTGAGTATGTTACAGCCACCACGTGCAAATGGTTGGTTCTTTCCTTACTTTGAAAATGGGAAGAGGGCTGAATAAGAAGGCCTGAGTGACTAATATCGGTGAGAGAAGGGACTCCAAAGACTCCACAATTTGTATCAGTCCTGGGCTGCTTATTAAGGAGGAACTTTGTGCTAAGGTAAATTACATTCCTGGCAGCGCCCTTTCAAGCCAGTGGATCAGTGCCTTAACTGTCTTTGAAAGTCTTTGAGACACTCAGTTTTATTTGTCTGTTGAGATGCTTATGAATGCTGCATAGAAAGGGAGGAAACATTTGGAGAAATACTTCAAAAATGTTATGCCAAATAATTATTGCTTATTGCAATAAATATTACTACTTCAAATTTAAGAAATAATGAGGTAAGATACTAAAACGTTTCCAAAACTTCTTGATTCTAGGATCAGGTAACACATACTTATCCATAATTACCATATTTTTCTTTTCATGTTATCATCTAAGCAATGGAATTTTTACATTTTATTCTTGATTTTTCTTTCTTCTTAAATCATCTTTCTTTTTTCTTTTATGAGCCTTTTCAATGATGTTTTGCTTCTAATGTTTTTATCTGTTGAGTTTTCTCTTTCTATTGATATGTACATTATTCCTTTAAAAAATATCTCTTATTCCTTTTTCCTTTTGAAAGGTCTTACTTGAATAAGTACATGTCCTTAAGAAAAAAGACAGGATATTTTTTGAAATTTTATTTGATTCCTTCAGTCTTTAAACTTCCCAAGTGAAGAGAAATTCTGCACTGGCCCTAAGTATGAATGCTTAAATTGTTGGTCTGTATTAGAAGATAACATGTCAAACCCAAACCCAGTTTTTTTTTTTTCTGTGCCATTGGGAATTATGGAGGAAGACAAAAAAAGTTACATTCTTCAGATCTAAAAATCATCCTGTATGAAATACAAACCCCCCACGTAGCTCTTTAAGGACAGCATGTTATTTTTTAATGGGAATGTAAGGGTTTAAAGAAGAGAAAAGTAAAGTTGTCCTGTCCTTACATAGAAAATGAGAAGTGACTGTGTAGAGAACAATTTAAACTGGCCATTGCTTGAACTGGCCACTGTAGATTTTCTAAGAGCCACCTTCCCCTGCCACCTGACCCCGATACACACATACAAGTGTGCCCTGTGGAATGGTTCTGAGCACGGTCATCCTGGGGTCCTCGGTGCCCATACCCCTTCTCCAGGTCTTCATGCATGTAGTTCAGCACCCTTTCCTCCTTGCCTGCCTGAGTGAGGGAACCATCACCCTAGAGGGAAGCCTCTTGCGTGACAAGCTCAGCCTCTCATCCTCTCCAGCTCCCTTCCATGGGTCTTTCTGAGCAACAGCAAAATAATGATGTTAAGGATTCATAGTGGCCTAATAAGATGTCCCTCACAATTAATTTCACACTCTAAGGGATTTTTAGGCCTCAAATTAAAAAGGTAGTAGGAATTTTAAGCCTGTATCATATAAACATCAGCATATCACTAGTCTTTTTCTCATAGCTGTAATTATGCTTTGATATTTTCTTTACTTCCTGTAATTTCCTCTGAGTGCTTCACTTTGTTCTACATACAGTGTTTTAAATAATACATATGCCTTGTGATGTATCTTTCAAATATTTGCGAATGCATTCCATTTCTGTTATAGAGCTTCTTTATACATATACTTCTTTTTCTTTCTATCTTAATCCCTGTGATTTATTCTTTCTTTGTTCCAATTTGCTCTTTCAGAGACCTTCTTGCCATTTCATGTGATTGGATATTTTTAAGAAACCTGAGTATAATAAGAACTTCGTAAATACTTTGGTCTGAGTCATGTTTTATCATAAAGTCCCCATTCTATACACGAACTCATCTACAGTTTAGTGTTCGATCATGTGATAGATTTTTTTATTACGATTCTTTCTAAAATGAGACATGGATGCTATTATATTTCTCTAATATGGTAGCCACAATTTGGAATAAAGAGAAGATAAATTATTTGTTGAATAAACACATAAATACTGAAACTCAATTAGCTTTTTTCATCATGCTGTATTCTTCACGTACTTTAGATACCCAGGGGATCTTGTTGAGGAAATATAATTAAAGCCAATGATCATGTAATATGCTTTATATTCAACAGTGAGAGCTTACTATTTACTCCATGCTGGAAGAGTATTATCTTTGTATGTGGAGCTATAATTTGTGGAAAATCAGTGGTAAGATTGGTCCACTGATTGACAGCTTATTGGAAGTGCCTTTAGTTTCAATGAACCCACAGCGACATCAGAGATGCCTGGTCTCCTGATGGGAGAATTAAGTTTTGATTGCAAATGTTCCCAAAAGGAACACACACAAATATTATTTTCTTTCATAAAATGCATAAGAATTCCCCTATTGAAATAACTCCATAAACTTCCCTCTCATGGAGCTCTCAGTATGGAGAGGAGGGATCTTTTTGTAGAAGATGCCACTTTTATACCATCGGACAAAAACTTAAAGATATATCCCTCATACCTATTTTGGTTTTTTTAAGAACTTACTGTACATCACATGTTCAATTAAATTCAAAAACTTCATATACTTTTGTGTTTCACCACCATTTATATTCAAAGACATTCTCAAAAACAGCATTTTTAAAAGGATTAGTAAATAGATCTAAATTATTCTTTTTTTCTACCATGGACTTAATATGCAACCATTTTTTTCTTGCAAATAACCCAACCATTTCAAAGAAGATGTACCTTCCAGATAATAGTGAATAAAAATTTCAGTGAGAGAAACTAAACTTATAGCCACTGTAATTTTCCCGATCCATTATACATCCTGGTGCAGCTGGTTTTGTTGGTACGGCACAACTCACCCTCCTGGGCCTATCCACTTGTATTTATGAGCATCTAATAAAGATTGAAGCTAAGGGGTAAGAGGTAGAGAAAATTTAGGTAAATATGAGGTTTGGGGAAAAATAAATACCATGTACGTGCCATATGATTTGTATCAATAGCAATTTTTATGTTGGTTTTACATGTTTATACGTTTGAGTATATAAATGTAGGAGCAACTTAGAATAAGAAGAAATCCTCTATTTCTGTGAATAAAATGGCTAACATACATAATAATACCCTCTGTTTTGCCTGACGGCTTGTAGTTTGTATTATAACACAGCCTCATTTTTTTCAAGTATTTTTCTCAGCAATCCCCCACTGTTGGACAACAGGAGCTTTTATAAAACTGTTAAATGACTGAATCAGGATTCCAAGTCTGACTCAGTGTTTCCTGACTCTAAAATCCATGTTTAAATTTCTATATGATTCTTTTAAAATGCCAGAATCAGGGAAGTTGATCTATTTAATCGAAAATGTGATAAGAAGCTCGATGAAGTGGCACACGCCTGTAATCCCAGTACTCAGGAGCCTCAGACAGGAGGATGACTGTGAGTTCTCCAACCAGAATGAGTGAGTTCAAGGCCAACCTGAACCACAGAATGAGGCCTTGTCTCAAAAACACACAGCAACAAGAAATGCTAAGAACATTTTGCAGGGTTAAAAAATGTTTCAGCAGAATAGCATGTTTCGAAAAATGCATCTGCGAGACTGCCTTAAAACTTATCTCCTGCAAGTTACCAAGACTTGACCAGAAATCTACTTTTTCCAACTAGATTCCTTATGCAGAAATTCTTAAAGTAAACTGAAAAACAGCACACTTTTGAAAAATCTGAGGTCTGCTTGAAGCATAAACGATTCCCCTTCCACAAGTACATATCCCATTATAATGCAGTGTGTGAGACCTGGCAGAGCGATTTTAGTTGTAGTTATTTTATCCTATTTCTTATGCCACAAAAATCATAATTCCATATTTCTTGTGTAATTCCTAGGAATGGTTTTCAAGAGATCATTGGCATGGACTATTACTCATCATCAAATATTTGTAAATGAAAGTGCTAGAGGACAAGACAGAGTACAGACAGCCCATCTTCAGGCTGCTCTGAGTGACAGGCAGAGAAGAACACAACATTTCTGAAGAAGCAAAATGTCAGCCTGCAAAATTGCCTTTCCCTGCTTGATATTGGTCCTTAGTGTTCAGAAATGAAGACAAAAATCATTTGCCAGGCACCCTGGCAGCATCGGCAGCAGCTGCTTTGGGATGTACGATTAATTAATATATGCATGCATACTTTATAAAAGCAGTGGAAATGACTTAAACATTAACATGCTTAGAAAAAGTTTTAATATTATGTGTTTTTCTGAAGCTAATATCTATATCAATGCAAAGCTATATCTAGCTACTGGAAAGCCAAATATATTTTACTTTGGAAATAAAGTTTCCTATCTGCTGGCCCTTAAAAGTAATTGCTGGTTTCAGTTTGAATTATTGAAAAGGTATCCAGAATCAAGAAATAAGATGCATGAAAACACTTTCATTGCTTCTGTCAGCAAGTGAATGATTCATTTTGAATTTGCCTCAAGTTGTCTTACAGAGCACCTGTCCAAACTCAATGTAAATGCCTGTTTGATGTTCTTCCGTGCTCTTCTTCTGGCAAAGATATTTGCCAGACTTGAATTTCCAAGTCCAAGACAGAGAATGGAAGCGTAAGAGCTGAGGGCTGCCAAATAATATGGCTTTGGATTCTGACTCCCAGGATATGTTATCTATGTCTATACATTCGTTTGTTAAATATGAAGGACAAGAAGGAGAAATGTCATTTAATAAGCATCTGTAATTTTCCAAGGTCTTTAGAAGAAGGAATTATTTTTTCTTCATTTAACCTAGAGAAACAGACTCTTCTGGACATAAAAACTCAGGCTTTGTTATAGAATACCAAATTAGCAAGGACCCCTGTGCTTTAGCGACTGCTGCTAACTTATGACTCTTTTCTTTTGCTAAGATATCAAAAATGAAAAAAAAGGATGATACATAATATTTTATAGCCGTGCTGCTATTTTCCTTCTTTAGTTCATTTTCTAGCATTAAAGGGCTCTTTGGGTTTTCTCCATAACTGCTGACATTTAGTTTACTTAATTAAATTATGTTAGCTGTTCTAAGAAGGAAATGGGACACTAAGAAGGAAATCTGGTCTCATGTCTCAGATGTGTCACTTTTGCTTGTGGTGGTGAAGTAAATCAATGACCATCTCCAGTGCCCAGATTGTTCAGTTAGAGATAGAGGCTGGACCTTCAGCTTTCTCAATGGCAGTGAATGTGACCAGGGTCCCAACAGCACTGGTGGGGTCTGAGAAATTCTAGTAGGGCAATTTTCAATGGTGATGATATTATTTGTATATGCAGTCCCCAGTTAGACAGTGCCCTCAAGAAAGCTTTCCTGAGACTCCCAGCCCCTTCAATTCTATTCTTAACAAATGACTTTAAAAAAGGATAATTGCTAATAGAATGAATCCTATTCCATCCAGAGCCCAGAGATTAACTTACATGGAAAACAGGACTCTTAGAAGCTTAGCAGCTGAACCGTCCTCATATGGAGAATCTGCCACCGGAATTGAGGAGACTATGACTGATGTTTCTACCTGGGATCAGGGTGTGGATTTTGAACCAGTACACATCCAAACCTCAGATGGAAGAATATGGACATTTATTCCAGTGTAAGAATGAGTTTGAGATGAAAATACATTGCTATAAAAATTTTGAAAATATATTTTGAAAGAGTTGAATCAGTGAGTTCTGATGACTTTTTTGGGTCCAAATATTTTTGCAAACATGAAGAAGATATAAAGGCAAAACATAAATCTGAAACACAAAATTTGGAAACTATGTATTATAGCCAAAGTCTTTTACTTATAATTTGCCTCTGTCTTAATCCATTCAGGATGCTATTACAAACTCTTTTAATTCTATATTTTAGAATAACTTGTGAAGTGTGATCAAAATATGCTTAAATTTTAAAAAACAATTACAGTGAAAGACACATTGCCATTAATTCCCCTCAAAATACTCTCCCTATTCAAACATGCTTCTCCCATCATTCTTACCACTTTCTGAAGCAGTTTTGGTAGTCCTCTCTTGTGAACGTTCTTAGTTGCACTGTCGTGGCTGCCAGGATGTCCTGAATGCATTCAAAACATTTACTTTGCATGACCATTTAGACTTTGGGGAGGAGCCAGAAGTCTCATTTGTGCCAGATTCAGTGAATAAGGTGGATGAGGACTCACCATGATATTTCTCTGCCCATCTTTCCATTCAGTGACACTTGGAAACAGCATTCACCATAGCTTTGGTCACGTCACTTATAGACATTCAAAAAACCAGACTTTGAGAACAGTTTCAAAAATGATGTTTTAACTAGGTTCAAAGCAATGGGAGGTGTTTTGAGAGGCATTGATGGCAATGTGATTTTTATTGTAATAATTTTTTTAATTTTTATTATTTTTAATTTAAAAGAAAATGGACACAGAAGAACAAAAAACAAAAAAGACAAACAAACAGCAACAAATCTGATACAATAACATTATGGGTTTACACAATGAGATGATTGAAATTTGACAGTAGTTGCAATATTGCATATCATTATCTTCAAAGGGGTTGTTCAGATTAACAGATATACACATGTGAAATTGATCTAATCATGAGTATTAACTTTTCTTTTTCAAATAGTTAATGCATTTAGTAATACAGTCATTTTAACTGTCCTTTGCATACCTATTTATAAATTTGTCTTTTTCCTTTACCCTTCCTTCTTTCCTCCCTTCCCCTTAGAATACCTCTTGTTGTCAAGAGAACAGTGATACTCATATGATTAGATGGATTTTACATGTCTGTATCTGTTAATCTGAGCAACCCCTTAGAAGGTAACGATATACAATGCTACAACCACTGTCAAATTCCAATCATCTCAGTTTGTAAACCTATGTTACAGTATCGGATATGTTGTTGCTGTTTGTTGGTCCCTTTAGCTTTTTGTTTCTCTTTTCTGTGACTATTCTTTTATTTTGTATTGGTTTTATTCTGAACTATTTTGTTTGATTATATTAGGCCTGATGATATGGACAGTTATTTTAATTTTTAAAACTTTAGTTATTCACCATATATTTTAGTCACACTTCATGTAAACAATATACACTCATTACAGTTTTGAAACCATGAAATCTCAAGACCAAGGCACAAGCAGACTCTGTGTCTGGTGAGGGTTCACTGTGTTTTTCATAGATGGCACCTCCCGCCACATCCTTACACAGTGGGAAGGATCAGCAAGCACCCACAAGGCCTCTTTTGTAAGAGAGCCTCGTGACCAAATCACCTCTTAAAGAACCCAAATCTACTGCACTGGGATTAGTTTTCCAAATACAAACTTTGGGGAGATATAATCATTCAACCTGTTTCTATCATTGCCTTTTTAAATTCTAGCTGTTCCCCCCACAACCATTTTAATTGTTTCTCACAGTCTTCTCAACTATCTATAAAATGGCTGTGCAAGCTAAACACCGCTGGTTTTCATGATAGAGTGCAACCAAGAAAATATGCATCATGTAGGACATTTAAATTATGCTCCCATAACAATTTTTAGACATGTTGAGAATTGTAGGGCCTTATAGTTAGAAGCAATATTGCCTTTATGTCTTCAATATCTGTGAAGTACACAGAGTGCTAACTGCATGAGCAGCCACTCTTGTATTTGCCAAATAAACACATGAAACAATCATTCGTCAAAGCAAAGAACTTGGTTTTTGCTTAACCCTTAGGGTGTAATCAAGAAAAGAATGCATAATGTTGGACATTAATACAGGGTCTAAATTATGTCTATTTTTCTTGGCAAGCCAGGAATTGTAGGGCATGTAATTAGGAGAAGTTTATGGAGTTATATTTAACTGTTTTTCCTTCAAATTATAGGTTTTTCTGAGAGCTTAGTTGTTTCTGTTGTTTTGTTTTGATTCATATTTCATGAAATTTGTAGGTATATTTTATGTTACTAACTTCAGAATAATTTTTTCATAGAAATTTAAAAGATTTGCCATGTAGTGTCCAATGACATTGACCTTTGCGCTCTTTGGTTCTCTCCAAATGAAAAAAAATGAGATAAAATTTCTTTTTCAGTGCTTTAATTAGTTTTCTGTGTCTGGCAGAGCAAAGCCCCAAAGACAAGGTAGATTAAACAACAGAAATGTACAATCTCACAGTTCCCATAGCTGGAAATTGAAGACCCAGATGTCCATGTGGTTGGTTCTTTGCTATAAACTGAAGAATTTAGTCCCACTAAAATTTACATATTAAGTCCCGGACCCTCAATATGATGATGTCAGGCTGCAAATCTTCTATTTCTACTGTTTATAAGTCACCCAGTTTATGGTATTTTGTTAGAGTGGCCTGAATGAACTAAATTTAGTTTCTAAAACATTCTTTTTGAGACAGTGAGGGGGAATATGTTCCATACTTTTTCTTAGTGTCTAGGAGCCTATTGGCGATTTTGGTTTGTAGGTACATCACCCTGACCTTTATTTTTGCACGCACATAGAATCCTCTCTGTGTGTCTCTCTGTCTGTACATTGAAATTTCTCCCTTTTATTAAAAAAAGCTGTATTGGATGACACCAGACAGCTATAGTGGACAGTAAATATAACTTATATTTCCTAATTACATTTGCAATAACCTATTTCCAAATAAGGCCACATTCTGGAAAGCAGGGGTCAGAACTTCACAACTTTAGAGGGTACTATTAAACCTATAGCAGTGCTTGTTTATTAAAATAAAGCCAGATAAAGAGATATGTCTAAGGTAAAAAGATTACATTCATTTCTCTCTACAAACTGAAAGCAATCATTTAAGGTTGGACTCTCTTATCATATTGTGGAATAACTAACTTTTCATAAAGTCACTTTCAGGTAGTCATTTCTTCCCTCTGCAAAGAACTAGAATTTGTGTTTCATATTTTGTGTTACTAGATATGTCCACCCATTGATACAGCAAATATTCATTTAACAGTTACAACTTGATCATTGTCCTGTCTGCTGCAGTTATCAGATGCTGAAAAAGGATCTGACCTCATCCAGAGAAGTATACAATCAAGAGGAGAAAAAGAGCCTAGTTGAATAATCATATCACTTAATGTAAACTACCACGTGGATGGTGAAATAAAATAAGCTTGGGGTAGGACATTCAGACAGTCATCATAGAGGATGGTCGAACAGCCAGTGAAACTCATCCTTCAGAGATGACATTTGGGCTAAGGGCTGTCTAGGCACTAACACCATAAAAAGGAAAGTTTCAGCATTTCATGAAGATAAGACAGTGGATGCAAAGACTCAGAAGCTCAAGGAAATATGCACATACAAGAAAATAAACAAATAAATAAATAATTTAAGTGTTTTGAGTGCAAAGAACTAGAATGAGTACAGTGGGAGGTGAGACGAAAGAGGTAAAAGAGTCTCTTTTGTAAGAGAAGGGGAAACCAGTGGCGTCTTTCCAATAGACACATGGCATGATCAGTTTTTTATCTGAAGAACAGTACACTGACTAATTAAAGCCAACCTGGAATGGTTGGCACACTGTTGAGAATGACAGACAACTGAGAGATGACACCTGAGCCGGCTACCGTTGTGATGGTGGTTAGTGGTCAAATCCACCACCTTCAGAAGGTCATTGGTAGGTGAGGCATGCAGGATATTGTGACACAGTGAACATGGGAAGTAAGAATACGACAAGAAACATGAGGAATGCACTCCCAGTTTCTAGCTGTCTTAGTCACTTTCTCATTACTGGGACAAAATACCCAACACTCACGAATTAAAGGAGGAACTTATGGGTTTGGCTCACAGTTTGTAGAGGTTTCAGTCCATAGCTGACTGGCTCCAAGGTAGGGTGGTATGCAGAGGGTCATGGCAAAAGAGAAACAGTTCATGGAATGGTTTCAAGAAGCAGAGAGACAGATCAAGGGAGAAAGAATATATACTGTTTCGGGCCACACCTCTATCTACAAAGCTTTCCCTCCCAACATCACACCTAGCTATAAATCCATCAGTAGACTAATCCAATATCACACATCCAAGATCAAGTATCACACGCTCATCATCTAATCACCTCCAAAAAGCCCCATCTATAAGCACAGGAGGCACTGGGGAAGGGACATCTAGATACAAGTCATAGCACTAATGTATGCATAAATTTCTCAGGCATTTTGATCCTTTCACTAGCCCCCCTGCTTCCCTTCTCTCCTCTCCAGCCCCTTCCCTTGGTCTCTTTCCCCAACTCCAAAAAGTCTGCCTCCTTGATTGCTATCATCTCTCCTTTATTTTATTCTTTACCATTTTAGGTTTGTCACATTAGAGGAATCATGTGATATTTAACTCTCTGTGTCTTATTTATTTCACTTAACATTAGGATCCCAAGATCCATCCACTTTTCTGCAAATGACATGATTTCATTCTTTCTAGTTGAATATTTTATTTTGCATGTATGCAAAGTGTAGTTTTATGAATTAATCTGTTGATGGGCAGCTAGGCTGTTTCCAGAGTTTAGTTATTATTTGTGCTGCTATAAACGTAAATATGCGTGTATCACTGTAATATGATGCTTTCAACTCTTTCAGGAATATATCCAGGAGATGTATAGCTGGGTGAAATATTTCTTTTTAGTTCTTCTGAGGGGTCTCTATACTGATTTCCATAGTGGTTGTACTAGCTTGCATTCCCATCAGCAATATAGATGGCTTCTTTTTCCCCACATCCTTGTCAGCATTTGTTGTCTTTTGTATACTTGATGAGAGCCATTCTGACTGGAGTAAAATGAAATCTCAGAATTCTTTTGATTTATATTTCCCCAGTGGCTAAAGATAATGAACATTTTTTTCACACATGTATTGGTGATTTGTTCTTCTTTTATTAAGAAGTATCCATTCAATTCATTTGCCCATTTGTTGACTGGGTCATTTAATGGGGGGATTAATTTTTGTGTGAGTTCTTTACATATAGTAAGTATCAGTCTTCTATCAGAAGAGTAGCTGACAAACTTTTTTCCCAACTTTTCTGCAGGTTGTCTCTTTGATGACACTTTGCTTTGCCATTCAGAGGATTTTTAATTTTATATAATCCCATTTGTCTTGTATTTGCAACATTGAGTTGGATGTGTCTTTGTAATATCAAGTGGGGATTGTGTACTTCCACCTGGGGCTCCAAAGATCTTGGTGAGATGTACACATGTTGGAGTCACCAGTGTATTGCTGATGGAGCTGTAATGTGAATGAGCTGTCATCTTGGAAGAGAAAATAGGATAAGAAAAGATGATCGCCTGCAAATGATCTTTAAGACAAATCAACGTTTAATTCCCCTAGACAGAAAGAACATACTTTAACAGGACAAGATTCAAGACTTCTGGTATCTGTGAAGTCAATAGGAAAAGAAGGTTCAGGAGATAGACAGAAACCAAAAATAGCTCAAAGTCCGATGAAATGAGAACTAAAGTGTCAAGTAAACAGTGATCATGATGTTTTCATGCTGGGATTATAGGAGTGCCCAACTCACCCAAACCTTGTGCTGGAAAAAGTGCAATAACAATGAAACGTTGTAAGCGTATAGAAATATGAGATGGATTAAGCAGCTGAGAATAGGAAAATGTTATTAAAATCAAGGAGGTAAATATCAGGAACCATGTTCTTATGTGAGTGATCTGTGGAGTCCAGGGTGTGCCAGTCCAAACTGAACCCAGAGACCTTTGTCAGTGAATATGAGTGATGAGAGCAAGGAGAAGGAGGACAAGTGACAGGTAGGTGACATGAGAGTCTTAAGAGTGGCTTCATACAGGTGATGAAATAAGGACCCTGAGATGAGAAATCAGCTTTCTACTCAGAGACCCTTGAGGGTTTCTCCAGGACTAGAGGCAGAAGTAGCCTGAGGAGTACATTTAGACATAGATTTGGGGAAGATTTTAGATGATTTTTACATTTTTGAATGAATTTCAAAATGTACAGTGCAAAATTTCATTGGCAAGCATCTAGTTACAGGACCAATAATAGAGATGATGGTGTAGTCAGTGGTGAATGCTGGAAGATGCGGCTTTCTGTTAAGGTGTTAAATGTTGAAAACAGAATTGCAAAACATGTGGCATCAACACTGAGATGCGCGTGGTTGGAATGTGTCCCATTCATCTGACACCCTAGTGGATGGGACTGGGTAGGATGTGTGTGATTCTGGTTCTGCCAAGTTCAGCCTCACAAGAAATGTCTACAGTTACAACTGAGTTTCCAATCATTTTGTAGAATAGCAATTTCTTATGCATGACTTACATGAAATAGGGGTGATATAAGAACAAATAAAGTGAAGAAATTCCAAAAGGCTCACTTCACAGCACATGGTTAAAGTGAATAATTAATGGTTTGAATTTTTAAATATATTTTTAGCTCATTTGGAATCATGCTATTATAGCCTGGAGCTGTACTTGAGTAAAAAGCAACAATATTTACTTATTTGAAGTACTTACCAGAAATGGAAGTGTAAGATGGTAATTTTTAGGTGCTAGGAAAATAGGTGTGGAAAAGCATAGACTTTTTAGAAACCACCCCCCCAAAAAAAAAAACACTTCTGAGAAAGCCGGTTATTAACATCCCATTAGTAAGACTTTTTTCTTCTTTTTATAATAAGTAATTAGCAAAGCACATTAGGCAATAATGAGAGCCAGTAATCACTTTTTTTAAAGAGAAATTATACCGAACTCATTTTAGAATACCACTTAATGTACATGATGTAATGAATATGCAAAAGCATTAACTGCTTAAGCAAAAAGGTATAAGTTTTGGTACTCCTCTCATAAAAAAAAAAAAGACTGAGTTTGGGCTACAAAGCAGAGTTACCTTTCTCATGTTCTAGAAGTACATTCTACCTGTTGACCTGAAGGAATCAATTTATCAGGTGAGCTGGCTTGGGACGCTTTAGGGTAGTATTATTCTGAGAAGAATGTATTTTATTTTCATGAAATTCTTTGCCACCAGAAATGCAACAGCAATTAGTGTCAAATTATTTGTGCAGCACTTTGGATCATTGGCATTATTTACTGTGTGCTTAAGATACTTATAAACAAATGTAGAGCTTCAAATACCAACTAGAGTGCAGACTGCTTGCAACTGTGCAGTTTGATGAATCTTGTGTAGTCCTAGTCCATGCACACCCCACTCCGAAGACTATAAGAAAAGAAGCACCTTTTATAGGACCCAGAATGTGACTTTACCTTCTGTGAGACTAGATAGTTACACTACGGCCCTTTATGGCATTATGAGAGAGACAGACATTGTGTGGATGTTTGTTTGCACCATGTATTTCCCGGATGAACTGGCACATACTTACGGAAGGTAACAAGATTGACTAAAGCTGCATCCTTAGTCCACGCTTTAGTGATGAGATGCTAAAAGAGTTGTGATTTGCTGGTCTTCACTATGAACTACATGATAAGTGCTCTCTTCATTCCCTAGGCTTTAAATACCACCTATATGCTAATAACTTCCAAATCTGTGTCTCTGACACCACCCTCTTCTCTGAACTCCAGACTTGTAAGTATGACTTCTCTTAACATCCCCCCCTCAGATGTCCAGGAGGCTTATCAATATTAGCCTCACGATGCCACCCCCATCCCAGTCTTTGCCATCTCAGAGGGAAGAACCATGGTGTATTCATTAGCTAAGACCAAAACCCCAGAATCCTCTTCCATTTCCTTTACTTCACATCTCATTGAGAACGCCATGAATCAATTCACAGTTGCACATAAGGTCCTACTATTGCCAGCTTCAAGATCCAACCTCCATCGACCTTCTCAGCATAGTCCAAACCACTACACCGCTCGCTGCCACCACTGCGTGGCAGAGTGGTTTGTATTTTACAACTCAAACCCATGTGCTCCACTGTATGAAACTCTGGCAGTTTTCTGTTGCCCGGGGATGAAACTCAGACTTCTCTCTTGTCTCCTACCAGGACTCTCTGCTCTGCCCACTGCTCCAGCTGTGTATGGGAATGAATTATAGCTTCCCTTTGCCTTCCTCTTAGCCTAAACAGCTCTTCCCCTAAGTCCTCAACTAGCACATCTGTCCATCACTCTTCTTCCTGCTTAAATGCCACCCTCAGAGAAGCCTTCTTCTCCATGCTATGAAAAATACTGCCTGTCCCAGTGGGCTCTGGCCACCCTGACCACTGCCCTTTATCCACATCACACTAGATGAAATTATTTATTTACTTGCTTCTTCATTTTCTTCTTCCCTACTAGAATATGGACAAGAAGAACTTGACTTTGTTCACTATTGTATTCTTAGTACCTGCATGGAAGACTGGAGTTCAATAAGTATTTGTTGCATGAAGAAGAATAATATTCTTTCCTCTGATATAAAGACTTGGCTTGTTGATTTTCCCTTGTCTTCCTTACCCTGTTCTTCCCTCCATAATGTTATAATTAATGTTTTTTACATTCCCTTTTTTGATATGTATCTCATGATTTAGAGATAGCTCTGTATTTCAATAGACCTGATGCCCACTGATATTTGTTTTACTATAGCCTCCTTATCCACCCCTTCGTTGACTGGTTGTTATTAAATATGTTTTTAAGAAAATACTCAAGAGAGCTAAAGTCCCAGTGGTCTTGTTTGTTGGAAAATACATACCTATCATCTATACCACAGTTTCTCTGTGTATGATGATTATCAGGTCATAACTTCTCCCTAAGGATTTCCTAGACATTCCTGTCTCTTGGTACTGCTCTATGAATACACATAAAATTCTTTGCTCTTAATTTTCAATGAATTCCCCCAAAATATTCTCATTCATTATCAATTTGCACAAGCGTTCACTGAAACCTTTATACTCTCTGTGGATCTGATTTTCTCTTTTAGACACACATCTCCATTATAACATGAATTGTTCAAATGTCAGCTACAACTTCCAGTTATAGCTTTATCTTTCGTTATTACTTCCCTACCAGTATAAACCAAAATTTTGCCTTTTTATTGTGTCCATTATTTTTCATTTGTCCTAAATGCCTCTGATTATATTTCCCATAAAACCTGTTTTTTCTTCATGCCAATTTTCCTGTGGTTTTCATTTCTTTCCCAGCATCCACCATCTCACATTTAAGCTACTTCTCTTGCCTCCCCACTTCTTACCTGAGTGCTCCTACCCCTTCTTTGGCCTTCTGTTGTTGAGAGGACACAGAGTAACATATCTATTCTGCTTAATTCTACCTATTTGATTTGTATTTGGCTTTCTCTGGCCTTTGTTTGCACTGCCTTTCATTTTGTTTTTCCATTCAGGAGTTATCTTTGCATAGGCCGCATGCTCTTCTTTTTGGTGTTTACCCATCACTGAAAAAGAGACCTCAACCTGCACCAGCTGTTTGTACAGAAAGAGCATGGGGAAAGGTGGGCCCAGGGCAGCACAATCTGCCTTTTGTTGTGATGTCTGTCTTCAGTGTCCCTCTGCTTGCTCTGCTCTGGCTGTAAATCTGCTCTGGGCAGGCAGGAAAGCCCCTTGGGAAACTGTCTGGGGACCCTTGTCGATGGTTGAGTTTCTAATTCTCTTCAATTTGCAAAACAGAGGTACCAGGAACATGTACCATCTTCTCCACTTGGCCATGTGGACAGGCTGGATTCAGCAAAAGAGCCATGCTAGCATTTTCTCACTGACTGTCTTCCCTGTGGCTCCTTGCTGTCATCTGAGGCACAGAGAGGTTTGGTCCACAGACTACAGAAATGGATCTTTTAGGTCTGAGCTGAGTTTTTCTGATTTTCCCCTTAGGAAGCCACTTTATTTGTAGGATTCTTTGTACTACCAGTTCTGTAGGGGCTGTGGTCATCTCTCTGTGCCTCATCTGTGTCTTCCAATCAGAGAGTTTTTTCTCACATATTGTGCATTTTTGGAACATTTCCAGATGTCATTAAGAACAGGATTTCTTTTCAATAGCAATTATATTAAGATTTAACGAACCCCTTTTTTGTTGTTGTTGTAGCATTTAATGATGTTCAATATAGTCACAGAGTGGGTTAACTATCAGCCTCAATCTTAAAAGCTTTTCATCCACCCTACAGAAGCTCCATTTCCATTAATATACTCTCCCTATTTTGCCCCAAATCCTTATTATTCCACTGCATGACAATGCCACCTTTTGCTTATTGATTCATCAGTTAACATAAAGTCAATTTTTTCTTTAGTTTAGCAATTGTTAATATTATATTCAGATATTTTTGTGAATGTACATTTTTTATTTTCTTGGGTTATATAGTGGAATTGAGTTTCTAAATTATATTGTAATTATATGTTTGACTTTTTGAGGAATTATCAGACAACTTTCCAAAGCAACTACACTATTTTACTTCCCCACTAAAGCTGTACATGAAGATTCCAATTTCTTCACACCTTTGTTAACACATGTTATTGTCTGTCTTTCTTATCACAATTATCAAAGAAAATGTGAAGTGGTAACTTGGGGTTTTGATTCTTCATTTCCCCAAGGAATAATGAAATGTGGTTTTCATGTGCTTTCTGGCCATTCATATACTATATTATTTCAATTGATATCTTCCCTCACTTTTTAATTATTAGTCTTTCTTAGTTGTATGTGTTCTTCACGTATCCTGTATAGAAGTCTGAAAAACTTTTTTTCAGAAGCACACATTTTCAAAAATTTTCTTTGAAACCCCTACATTTTCATTTTGATGATGTCCAATTTATCTATTTTCATTTTGGTGCTTGTGGTTTTAAGTGTCACAGGTAAGAAACTATGTCACAGTCCAAACACATAAAGATTTACACTGGTGTTTATCTAAGAATTTAAAACTTTTCCTTATTGTGATCTTTATCTATTTAAATTAATTTTTATTTGTGGCACGAGATAAGAGCCTAACTTTAATCTTTTGCATGTGGATATGCACGTCTTCCACCTCCATTTTTTGGTAAAAACTGTTCTTTCTCCATTGAGCTATCTGGTACCCTACTTGAAAACCAAGCCTTAAATGTAAGTGTTTATTCCTAGATTCTCAATTATCTTTCATTATATACATGTCTATCCTTGTGCTGGGCTGCCAGTAGCACAATGTTTGTTATTATAATTTGGCAGTTTTTAAATTGAACAGTGTGAGTCCTCTAACTCTGTGTTCCTTTTGCAAGATTGTTTTGGTTATTTTAAGACCCTTAAATTGTAGATAAACTTTAAAATCAGCTTGTCTGTTTCTACAAAGAAACAGATGGGGATATAATTGAATTTGCATTAAATCAACGTTCGATTTGAGTAGTATTGCCACCTTGGTGAAACTAAGCCATCTTATCCATGAATATATGATGTTTTAGCGTTTATTTAGGTCTTCTGTCTTACAACAAAGTTTTGCAGTCTTCAGAGTATAAGTTTTGAAATTCTTTTGTTATATTTAGTTCTAAGTATTTTATTCTTTTTAATAATATTATAAATGGACATTTTTCTTAATTTCATGTTTAAATTTTGCATTGCAAGTGCATGATAATGCAATTTCTGTATTGATAATATATCCTGTAATCTTGTTAATTTATTAGTTATAATAAGTTCTTTTTAAGCAGCATCTCTATGATGTTCTATATACAAAGTCATGTCATTTCAAATAGTTATACTTCTTACTTTTCCATCTAAGTGCCTGTAATTTATTCTTTTTGTCTAATTTTTATTGCTAAAAAATCCAATAAAATATTAGAGTGGTAAGTAGACAACCCTGTATCATTCCTAATATGAGAGGAAATACCTCCAACCATTTACCATTAAGTGTGTTTCTAGAAGTCCTTTATCAGCTTAAAGAACTTCCCATCTCTTCCTAACTTGTTGAATGCTTTTATCATTAAAGGGTGTTAAATTTTGTCAAATGATTTCCTGACATCATTGAAATGAGTGCGCAGTTTTAGTTACCTTTTATTGCTATGGTACCTTAAATTCATTGACTTAGTCCAATATTATGTATCTATCTTATTTGTAGGGTAGCCTTCTTTTACTGGATTTGCTAGAATTCCTCCAAGATTTTTGCTTAACAATTCACAAGAGTTATGAGTCCATGGTTTTATTTTCTGGTGATTTTTTTTTTTTTTTTTTTTTTTTTTTTTTTTTTTTTTTGGTTTTAACATGAGACTTGGAGAATGCAATGGGAAATTCTTCCTTCTCTTTCATTTGATGGGTGAGTTTTTAAAGAATTGTTATTAATTATCCCTTAAGTGGTTTTGTAGAGTTCACCAGTGATGCATTCTGGACCTGGGCTTTTTTAGTAGATAATTTTTTAAAATATTACTTTAGTCTCCTTATTTGAAAAAAGCTATTAAAATATTCTTTTTTTAAAATTAGACTTTTTAGTTTGTATCTTTCAGAGAATTCAACTTTTGTATGTTAGTTATTTAAATTTGTTGACATACATTTGTTCATATTATTCCCTTATGATTTTTTTTTATTTCTATGAAGTCCACAGAAATGTGTAATATTTCATTCCTAATTTTTAGTAATTTGAATTGCCCCTTTTTATACTCTTGGTCAATCTTGTTTAAAATCTTGTTGATCTTTTTGAAAAACAAACTTTAAAAAGATTTTTAAATTCAAATTTTTATTCCTACTTCTTGGGAAGTGGATACAAGTATGTAATACAACTTGTTTCTTTTCTTTCTAATCCCTTTCCCCCTTACATCCCTCCTTCCAACTTTAAGTCTCCTTTCCACTTTCATTCTTGTTACTATTCTTAGCTCACATTCATGACATACACTGCTTGCATTCATTGAAGTTATTAGGCTCCTGTATGTGACATCTCTTAATTCTACTTCTCTTCCTCCTTCCCCTCTCCCTCTCCCTCTTCCTCTCCTGATTTTGTTGATTGTCTCTATTGTTTTTCCACTCTCCATTTTTTTTGCATCTGTCTAATTTATTATTTCCTGCCTTGTTCTTGCTTCAGGCATAGTTTGTTTCTCTTCCTTTAATGTCTTAAGGTATCACTTGCATGATGTATCTTTTTCTATTTGTATCTTAGAGTCTAATATGTCTCCTGTAGACAGACAAGAATTATATCTAATTTTGTCATTGGCGACTTCAGCCTTTTGACTACATTGCTGAATGCATTCATATTTAATGTAATTATTAATATACTGGTATTTACATCTGTCATTTTGCTGTTTTTTACGTGTCACATGGCTTTTCTGCTTGCCGGTTCTTTCTTTAGGGTTTTTATTGCACTAAGTAAATATCTTTTTGTGCTCTAATTTCTCTTTTTTTTTTTTTTTTTTTTTTTTTTTTTTTTTTTTTTTTTTTTTTTTTTTTTTTTTTTTTTTTTTTTTTTTTTTTTTAGACAGAGTCTAGTTGGCCTTAAACTCATTTTTTTAACCCAGGCTGGCCTCAAACTCATGGTGATCCTCCAGCCTCAGCCCCCCAGTTGCTGGGATTCCAGGAGTGTGCCACCACACCCAGTTTAGTGCTCTAATTTCTCATTTTCACTATTGGCTTTGGCTGGTTACAAGTGGTGAGATAAAGCACAAAGGTCATTACTTGCCCATTTTAAACCAGAAGTTTTCTGTTTAGAGTCTGTGTGAAGCAACTGTTTCATGATATTTTTTCATGCTGGTAGTAGAAATGTGTCTGCCTCATCACAATGCATTCTCTCTTGAACATCTTTTCAGCTGGGTTGAGTGACTGGGTCACAGGGCACTAGAAAGGAAGCTTGGATTCTCACCCTAGCTCTGTTTTTAGCTTCATAATTATGGGATCGCGAAGTAACTTTCCCAGGACTAATTTTTCTGATACATAAGATGGAGGAGTGGGTTGAATTCTATTGTATTTAGCATTTCTTTTAGCACTGACATATTAAAGTTCCAAGATTATAGTGACTATAAGGCCTTAAATATATAGGCACATGAGCCAGGCAGAATTAGACATACTTTTCTTAGAATATGTAGGCTTTTCTATTACTAAAGTGTTTTGAAGCATAAGATTTAAGTAGATCCACACTATAGTAATTATTTGGCCCACACCATTGACAACAGCCCACAGATTATCACTGTATGTGTGACTCACCATGATTTGGACATACAAGCTGAAGTCATTTACAATGATAAGCTATCCAAGATACCTTATAGAATAAGGGCTTCGTGTAAAGCCCTGTGTCCACGTCCAGTGATTTTTTTTTAGATATTTTATTAGTAAATCTGTTGTCCGTTGACTGTCTACAAAGTGTGTATTTATCAAGGATGGTTCATGTGCTATGATATAACACAAAGACATAATCCTGCTCTAATAGTCCCAATTTTAAAATGAAAGGAAAAACAAACACAGAATGCCACTTTTAATTATTAATGACAATTGAAGGGAGCCTTAGCACAAATAATTCCACAGACATTTCTGTTTGGACTGGACTCTAAATATGATTTTTGATAGACTTATTTACCTAATTATATTTTATCGAGGATTATATTAAAACGAGCCCCCATTCACATCCCACAGTTACCTACAGGATGGTGGAAGACATGGCTACAAAATGTGTTGTATACAGCGGGAAGCTGATCCGGGACTAAAAACAAAAACAAAATGAAAAATGTTTTGCGAATTATCTATAACAAGGAAAACCCTCTTGCAGACAATCAACAACCAAACATACACAAAGCTGCAGACGATAAAAAGCATGCAAACGCTTCTGTAACGCAGCACAGCTGAACAAGGATGCACTGTGATGCTAAAGGGGCCGCGTGGGGTGCCGGAGCCAAGATGATTAGTCTGTAAAAGCTTCGTGCTGCTGCTCTCCTGCAGCAGTTTCTCCACCATCTTTACAAATGTTCCTGGTCCAGCTGTTTCATGGAAAAACACAGCCTTTTACGACCTCTCTTTTTGTCTCATTTATTCTAATGAAGAGCGGATTTTAGAAAACTGAGTATTTTACTTAGTTACTAGTCAAAATCATAGAGATATTTTCAATAATTCATTAGTTTAAGGAACCAGAAACAACATGAAATTTCTATTTCCAGGCTTATTTGCTGAGTTTCAGTCCCACCCAACCAGATCTCACTCAGTTTTGCCTTGAAACCTGGCTGTTACTTGCTAATAAATTACAAACAATCTTTTCATGTTTATCATTCTGCTTGGGGGAGCGCAAACCTCCCTGATTCATCTCTATATTTACTTTTATAAGAAATTGTCTCGATGAGGCCTCTGTATGATTTGTGATCATGTTTTATGTTAAATGTGGCAAATTGTTATAGTCATGACATCTCCTTTGAAAGTTTCTCAACCTCTGGTTTTAAGATCACCTGTCCAGCTAATATTTCGCATTTTACATTTGTCTAGAGTCAACTGAATATGTTCTCACTGACCACAAATGAAGAAGGTATTTGACAATGCAAGACTTATGGTCAACATACATATTCAGTGAAGGCATTTTTTATTTTTTTGGAGGGGAAGGCTTTCCATCTTAATTTTTTTTTATCAGTGCATGCCGCGACCCAAGCGGCTCCTAAGGTTCTTGGGGTGAAGGACCGCGAGAGGATGAGAAAATAAAGACAGAGACAAAGCTGGAGTCAGGTGGAGCCCTTATCCTCCTTATGGGAGGAAAGGAACTGCTCAACCAGTGTTGTGGGTTTATTTATATACAGGGAAGGATAATGTCAATTTCAGCCCCTCTGCCTAGCAACCCAGGCCTGGATTGCTTCGGAGCTTCCTGTTTTGCTGGGCTGTAGGAGTGTTTTTTCATGTGGTTGACCCAGGTGCTCTTTGTTGCTTGGTAAGGTCATGTCTGGGTCATTTTCCAGCTTCAACGGCTCCCAACAAGTGCATGTTAGTAATACAGAATGGTAAGGTTCATTTTGGGAATCCAGAACATGCATTTAATGTACTTTGGCCATTTTAAATCCCATCACACCCTGTCTGTTTCCTCCCACCTCCTCCTGGCACCTTTCACCAGGTGCAAAAGTCTACCTAAAATTTCCTGTTATGGAACTGGAGGCAATTATGTTAAGTGAAATAAGCCAGACTCAAAAAGTTAAATAATGTAGAGATGACAACCTTTCTACTGTTAAATTGTTTGATAATAGTCATTCTGTGCTGGCATTTCTCACACATATTCCACAGGCTATAACTTTCATGAAATCTTAATAGATACTTTGTTAAAAAATAGACTCAAGAAATACTAAAAGAAAAAAACACAAGTTTTCTTATTGTAAGACTTCTTAAAGCCCTAGATAAACTAATGTGTATTACGAATTTCGAAGAGAAGAATGTCATGCAAAATACCAACACATTTTAATACACCTCTAGCAGGACTGTTGTTCTGAGAAATACTTCTTGGGTGATGTTCAATATAGATTCTCAAATGAAGAGAAAACAATGTGAGCTATGAAAACTAAATTTTCATTCCCACCAATACAAAAGCTACTCATCCAAACCATAACATTAAAACAACTAGATCAAGGTCTTCAATCCAAACTGAATACCATGAAGACATTATGTAAGCCATAAATGCCCATAGTTACCTTTTGAATGGCTATTACTACTCAAAGTACTCTATTTAAGATTGTATCAGGCAATATAGCTGTAATTTAACTTTCTACTCAGACCAGAGAAAGTTAAATTAATGATATATTAGCGGAATACTTAGATAATTTATAATGTGTTCCTTTACAAAATATTCTCCACACTTCTGCCGAGTATATTTTTGTTACAATGCATATAGCTCTTAATGGTAAAAGTAATTTTACAAGATTTATGGTGCAGCTTGAGTAGGTTTGGCAAAAGGGACATGCAAATTCCAGCAATAAAGTTATAATATTTTCCTTTATGGATATCAACCAACTGAGTCCCATATCCAGGAGTCAGATGGGGAATTAAACACTGCATCAACTTTATTGCTAGATCATCTGCATAGTTTGGGTTATAAGGAACAAAAATTACCAAGCAGAACGAGGTAACTGATCTTTTCCTGTAACAAGTTCAAAGAAAGGTCTGCTCCAGGACGTTGGACTGTTGAGGCTGCCCTTCAGTTATTCTCTGGGTTTTCTGTCCTGTTTTGTGTCTTGCCACAACCTCGGGCTGAGAGGAAAAGGGCTGTGCTGGTTATAGAAGTGCTATCTAGACACATATATCCAGAGCAAGGTTAGACTCCACTCATATTTATCAGGAAGCAAACCTTTCCTGGAAGTGTCTACTAAATTTCCCTTATATTCTATTGGCCAGAATTGCGTACATGCCCATTTCTCAATACTAACTAGGGGAATGGAATTGCCACAATTGGTTTAGTAAAATCAGAATATCCAGGAGCTGGAGATAAAGTTATCGTTTCTTCAGCTACTGCAGAGAGTTAGATTTGGGGAAGAGGAAAAGGAAAACCGAGAATAAATACTGAATATATCTGTGAAAAGTGTCTGTTCTCTTACCTAAGATACAACATTCTTGCTAAAGTCAAATAGCATGCTTTTTTGGAAAACAGTATATATTGGACTTACCCACCTTTGTCTCACACAAAGAAGCTGAAAGATGGCAAGGTTGCTAACACATACCCTGTCTCTAAGCAGCAATATGAACCTCCAGCCCTTCCCACAAATCCACAAATCCACGTGCCAGGAAGCAAGAGAAAGGAGAGATTCAGTAGTAATAAGGGATTTTTTTCTTATCTAGGGAAAAATATATATATATATAAATATATATATATATTCCCCTCAAGGAAATACAAACAAAAGAGTGGGAAAAAAGTAAATGTACTGCAGAATTCCTATTTCATTGGTGAAAACTCCAGGAGATAAAAATGAGGTTTTCTTTATTAGGTAAAAGAATAGGACAGGGGATAGGCAGAAGCTTACTAGTTTTAGGAGCCACCAGCAATCTTGTGGGGATGCATTCATTCAGCAATCATTTAGTAACTGTAATACTCATCAAGCAGGAAGACAGGAAGAAGATGATATTTTTTTAAAAAAAACCTTGATCCCTTTGAGAACCTGGGGGTAAACTTCCATGGTCCAATGACAGTGCTTGCAGGGGGATGTATTACTAAGGCCAAGTGTCAGTCAGCAAAGGAGCTCATGGTCAGGTTTTGCTGGACTTTACCTGCTACCACAATTATAATTCAGCTGAAAAGCTGAAACACTGTCTTTCTCTCTTTCCTGATCTCACGGTGAAATCTTTTAGTAAAAATTATATACAGTCTGATATATGCATTAAAAGAAAATGCTTTACAGGCCTTAGCCATGGGCACTTGAAGAAGGGTACAAAAGAAATAGAAAACATAAATTCTTCCCCAAATGAATATATAGTATGTGCCAAAATTAAATAAGATAAGAATATAAGACAATGAGGCAATAACATCATTGCTTGTGGCAAGTTTTAAACTCCATTTTTTGGAGCCAAGAGCACCTAATTTTGACTATCCTCCAAGTGTTAAATTCAATCATTCTGTCATCAAATATTTATTGTAAGGTATTGCTAGATAAAAATCTTCATCACTGAGGGCAGATTTGATTTTAGAAACCCTCCCAAAGTCATTCGTATCAAAGTCAGCTGAATAAGGTGGCTGATCAGGATAAGGAATGTCATTATAGAGTAAAACCCTAGTGCAAGTATGAAATGAGATTTTTGGGGGACCTGTAAAGCTGTAAACTTAAAAAGAGAATTACAACAAAGTTCTTAAAGCAAAAACAACATCACTGGGAAGATAAAAGTATCTAACTTCCTGTTGAGCCTCATTTGTAAGGCATGACCTTTGGGTGTCTATGTTTCCCTGCCTTTGTGATCATGAATCTCATCCTCATACCCCAGCTTTGTACATTCTACTGTATACGGAAGAAACCCACTCACTTCAGTGGTTTAAATGAAACTGAAATCTTTATGGGCTGCAGTCGTCAGACAATGTCTTTAAAACACTTTGGACCCAGCCTGGATTTTCCAAGCAATGACTAGAGAACAAAGGCTTATATAAAAATCTGGAATGTGTTCTCTGCCTGATGCATATCACTTCTATGAAGAGTTTCAAGAATTAATGTTTATAAAATGAGTTTTTGAATATGTATATATATATATAGAGAGAGAGAGAATAACATATAGTATGATCAAATTATACATCATTACTTTTTATGTTTTAACATATAATCACTTTTTATAAACATACATATCATGTTTGTGTGTTAAATGGGTGTATGGCAATTGTGCTCTTGCAGTAGCTTGTATAAACTGTGCTTTATTTCTCAAAGCTATCCTTCATTTCAGATAGAAAAAATAACTACTTGGAAATAGCAGCAACAATAGTAATAATAACAATAATAATGAATCATTTAAACAATTGAAATGAAACCTAACAAACACAAAGACAAAGGAAGTGGTTCCAATGGGGTAAAAATGAATAAGAGAAAAAAAGTCATATGATCATGAAATTAGCCTGTAAAATGACTTTAGGAGAAAAATGCTGTAAGTTGCAGTCCTATGTTACTTGACAAGACACTGGGCTAACTTGGAAATGCTTTTACTGAGAATTGAAGAGTATAAAAACACCCTTTAGAAGTGAAATGTCAGTTCTTGCCTTTCTTTAGCAGCGATTAGCCAGCACAGACTCTGTACCCCAACATATCACCTCTTGCCTGCCCTTCGGAGAGTCCAGCGTTTGCAGCCATTGTGCCCAAGTGTGCACAGCTCTAGGTTTGATATTTGCAGAAATGCAATCAGCAGGTTTGAGGATTCGATGGGCCAAGCACCTTGACCTCTCCTCTGGGACCTGCTGAAAGCACAGTCCCAGGTCAACATAGATTGGTCCTCAGGAAAAGGTGAGAGGCCACACGCTCTGGCCTGGGCAGAAGTACCCCTCTTGTCCCTCAGGGATCTACCCTTGTCATTTCTACCGGTCACAGAGTTGGAGAGTTGTTGACCTTTGAAATCATACTATATTTCAACTTCAAAAGGCAGAAATGCTAGGAAATAAAGGCTGGACTTGGCAGATGCCAGTGGATGTCTCCACCAGGTTCTGGAAGGAATATGCTTTGTTTCTGTCCACTCCACTTAGCTACTTGGCTGCTTTGAAGCTGTCAGCTGGGAGCCAATTAATGCCATTTAGAGGAGCCCATGTTTTAAGGTCGATTCTCAACTGCAGGAAGTGGGCAGAGACCACCTCCTCATCACACAGAAACTGTGTCGCCTGCACCCAGGAACCTGGCACACAGCACCCCCCATAAAAGCAGAACAAATCGAATTTATTGCCCCTATTGCCTGGACTTCACTCCTTCCATTCATTTACATTACAGACTTTTAAGATTAAGAAAGAATATGTATTAAATTCTTTTGTGGCTCACATCAGCCTCCACTGTTTTCTTAATAGTATAAGGCAATGAGGCAAAACTTGTGACAAACTTCTGAATGGTTAGAATATCTTACCAGCCAATTTTAGAAGTCTGATTGAATTGTCACGTTAAGACTGGGTGTTTAGATCTTTGCAAATACTAAAAGCACTTACTTGAACATCTAGCAGATCTATAAAAGTATCTATTAATATTTCTCAAGTTTTTTTGTTTTTTTCTATATCTGTTTTCATGAATTGATAACTAAACTAACTAAGAGTTATGATGTCCATGACTAAGAAAAAAATAATGTTAGCCATGATAATTGTGCTGCCTACTAGACCAGTCATACTGGGAATTTTATTCCTCTCTCTGATCTTCCTTGGAGCAAATGAGAGTTTCTTCCACAATTCACAATCTTATCAGGTCATTTCCCTTCTAAAACTTCCCCAAGTCTTCACGATGCATCCAGATGAAATTCAGAGGTCCTGAGCATGACCTTCAAGGTGTCCTCATTCTCCCACCTCACTTTCTCTAACTCACTGTCTCCCACACAGAGCTTCTCCCTTTACTACCTTTTCTCTCTTTTTGGACCCCTGCATTGTGAGCCATCAGAATACTGTCTCACTTCATAGACTCTCCCCTGAGGCAGAGGAAAATCAGGACCTAATCAGCCAAATCTCCTCTTGTTCCTGTGCTCTTGCCTTCCAACAATGTCCCCTCAATCATAATGACAAACAACTCAATACCATATTTGATTACTTGTTGCAACTTAAAGAGAATGAATTTTCAGTCTCTTTTCTCAGAGCATTTAGTCATTCTGTCATCCATCTATCTACTCATCAATCCATCAAATTCCCAGTAATTTATCTTATTTTAGAATGATCATATTTCTTTAGTAAGCACCTGCTATGCACTGAAGATAAGTTTGACCTTAGAGCAGAAGTAGTTGAGTTTAGTGGGTAAGACAGGCCAATAAATGGATTGTTATATGACAGAGGAATATATGAAGAATTTTAGAAACATAAACAAACAAACAACAAACAAAAATTCTGTTGCACTCTGATTGGTCAAAAGGGAGTCAGGGAGTTTCCCTTGAGAGTTAAGCATTAAGAGATTATGGATAGGAGATAATGTTTTGGCTTCCGGAAGAGACTCAACTGGCTGTCACTAGTATATCCCAACATTTGATGGTCGCATAGGGAATGCTCAGGCAAATGTATGAGATTTATTCTTTAGTGCTTCTTGTTTTTCTAAAAAAATGTTTTTGAGTTTTTTATAAGTGAGTCTGCACAAATTTCGACTGGACTTGTTTGGGTTGTTGGTGATGCCTCTTTGGGGGGTCCCAGTTTTTCTCTGATTACTTTTCTTTCTGTAATGTCTCATCATCCTGGATCTTTCCTATATTTTGACACCGTACAAAAATATTGCCAGAACAAATCCTCTTTGTTAAAAAACACTCGGAAGTGAAATTCTTTCTTATCCTTTGAAACGCAGTTAAGTCTAACTTCTATAAAGTCTTTTCTGACTGCCCTAAAGACAGTGAGATTTCTCTTTTTCTGGAATACACAGTGAGACATTCCTGGAACTTACAATCTTGTTTTGGTCATGATCAGAAATGCAATTGCCTTATTTTTGTAATGATATAGAAAACCAAAAGTAGGGCCTACTCATTTTTAAACTTTCTGAAGCAAATTTTCTGAATCTATAACACAGAATAGGATATTTTTGTTGAATAGGCAATGGTCAGGATAGAATGATCTGACATCTAGGTGAGTTTCCCAGCCAACTAGGGGAAAAATAAAAACAGTTCAGTTTATTTATAATGCTTTTCCTTCTGGAATCCTACTGCCCACAATCTTTAGCATGATCAGGCAACCAACCAGCTTCCTGATGTCCCTGGACTCAGGACAACATGGATGCAAAGCTCTCTAGTACTGACTGACATGGTGTACCTCTGATCAAGCTGTTCACTCCCCTCCTTTCCAATGTCAAACATCTTGGAGATCACTCTTTCTCTCTGGCCTTCAGCTTACCCATTTGTAAATAACAAATGCTGTTATTTATTGAAAGCCTGTGTTTGCTCCAAGCATAACACCAGTCACTAATGCTAAGCCTCATAATAATACTGGACAGTGCGCTTTCTTTTATTTCTTCCTTTCAAATGAAGGTCAGATGTAGAAAAAAAATATCTTGCCTATGTTTTCTCAGAAGAATGGGATTTAAACTTACTTCACATGAGCACTGTATTAGTCACCTTCCTGTTACAGGGGCAAAATACCAGATACTCACACTTTAGAAGAGGACAGATTTATTTGACTCAGTTTCCAGAGGGTTCAGTCCAAAGTCAGGTGGCTCCATGGCAGAAACAGCAGGGGAAAGGGCCCATGCAGACAGAAGGTGTTCAACCATGGCAGCCACAAGCAGGGAGAAAGAGCAGAACTGGGAGCAAGAGTACATCATTCCAGATCACACCCCAGTGACACACCTCCAGCCAAGTCCCACCTCCTAACAGCACATTCCACTACTGAGTTCATGAATCCATGAATGGATTAATCCACTGATAAGCATAGCACCCCCCTAATTCAACCACCCTCCAGACAGGGGAGACCTTGTGGGACATTTTAGATCTAACCTGTAATATCTGGATTGGGACCAGATAAGCCCTCACTTCTCTTGTTCTTTACCATATCTCTCAAGCAGGGATGCAAAATATAAATCGGCTACTTGCCTTCCCTTCTCCTACAGCAGGTTTTTGCATCATTTTTTTTTCTTCCACATAGTTGTCTTCAGCTAAAGTTCTTCTTAGTAATTGCTTCCTTGGCTAGTGAAATTGCTTTTGTTCTGCTTTGTATTCTGGAAGTGTTATGCTATAGTTTGCATAGAGAATGGGTTGTAACACGGTTTGGTCATGAGAAAAATCTACATTGCAGAGACAGAACCTACTTGTTCTCAGTTACTTGAGCAAAAGCCTCCCTGATTCTGTTGGAATGAGAATTCTTTCTCACTCCCTCAAAGGAGGTTCTGATTCAACTCAGCCACATCTGGATCTTGGGTTCAAGGTCTCAGCTTTAACTCAATATTGAGTTTTACTGGGACCTGCTGGCCTTATTTTAGGTGAACACTTGTAACTGTGATTAAACAGATGATTCATCTGAAATGCCTCCATATTTTTATTCAGTAAATGCTTGCTTCAAAATAGAAAATGTGGATGTTGGAAGATACTTTCTCTTATAATACTGCTCTATATGGCAAATGCCAAGTATTTCTGAATATAGTTCTTTAATTCACCTTAAGTAAATATCAATTCTTCTTAATTTTTTCAAGTATAACTTTAATACAATTTTACCTTTTAGAAAATTGAAAGCACATTATTTTTGGAAAATCATACAACTGTGGATAGAAAGAGTGCAACAGATGGTATAAACTTAGATTTATAATCTGTGTGATCTTAAGAAACTGACTTTCTCCCTTAACTTCAACTTCCCATATTAAAATTAAAAAAAAACTATAATAACATGTACCTCTTAAAGTTCATCTAAAGTATAAACTTAGATCATACGCGAAAGAACCGATTACATAATCAGTAGAATCTTTTTTCTGTTTGTTAGAATGAACCTCAGAGAATCGCTTGTGTGTTTGAGAATTTAACACGTGGTTGCTGATTTAATATGGATGGGAAAGTCTAATATTAATTTCTGTTTTGCTGGCATTCAGTAAAAGCAGTCCGTCACCTTTGTGTGAATTTTATAGAAAAAGTTAGTATCTTAACTAAGGTTTTCTATTAAAGTCATGCATCTGAACAAATGCTAGATATTACCTTGTCATGAATGTAATCTGATGATTGGTGAAAGAAGTCTCCTAGCTGTCCTTCATCCTCCTACAATGAGTAAACCTTAAAAACCCTGCCTTCCTACTGACCCTGTTCCTTCTCCAACTTCAGAATAACTGAGCAAAAAGAGATAATGAAAATCAAAAATTGTTGCAAATATTACTTTGATATTCATGATTTCAAATACAGGTGTATCTTCTTGTAAGGTTGAAGTATCCAATTTCACTTCTAATATATTTGAGAATAATATGTGACTGGTTGAATACTCTACCTAAATCAATATCAAACAAAAAAACCCAGAAATCTCAACTTACAATTGAAGAGCAAGAAATAGCCAACTCTTTGTTCACCACTCCCTGCTTGTTGTGGAATGGGTGATGGATCAGCACGGGCAGGATGCCGATCAGACCACTGCTAACAATCTTGAGAGGCACTCCCTATGATGTCCATGTTCATCACTGACTGATAAAGGTTTGTGGAAGATGGTGTGCTCTCTTAGTTGGTCTTGTGCTATAGTTCCTGATCAATGATTGGTGAGAATACTTTTAAAGAAGAGCAGGTTCACAATGCCACCAAACCCTGCCCTTCAGATCCAGGAATTTAGATTAGATCCTTTCCTGTTTATAGATGACCTTTTCGAGTTAAACATGTTCAGGTCCAGGTTGATATACTTTTGTGGAATGTTCATCTCACCAAAAAAAAATTTTTTTTTAAAGTCACTATTTTTTAAAAATAATTCACACTGTCCCCTGGCTAGCCAGTGGAATGGTATATGTAAGGTAGCTCCAAAATCAAGCAACCTCTTTTAGAAAAAACATAGTCCTATCTTTCCAAAACTTTATTTAAGGAAACTAATTGAAAGAGAAGGGAGCTACATTTGTTTAATATTACCATTAATAGTTTCATAGTTATCCCCATAGCATGGAACAGTGTTATCCTCTAAGGGACAAAAATAGCTCTTTCCTACTGTTCTTAGAGAAAGAAAGAAGGAAAAACAGACACATGTTCACAAAACCTCTTAGAAAAACAGTGATCTGAAAATCCACTCTCAGAAAACTCTCTTTAACTTTCCAGCATCAGTCCTACAGAATAGTCTTCCCATCAGTCCTGTGATCTTAGATTTTGAACCAATGGAATTAAATTATTTGCATTCTTAACAGGCATGCAAGGAGAAAAATCTCACCTCAATTATAGCAGTTAAGAAGTCTGAAGTAATTTTCCCAGCTAGCATTTGGCCATTCCGTTGAGATTGGAGAAATCTGGTACAATAATGGTTCTTATTAATTCACCCTCTCTTCATTTTAAAAGAATATTATAATTCCTTTGTGATGCAAATTGTTTGGGCAATATGATGGTGCAGTGCCTTGTGACTAAAAAGTGGAAAAGCTCGAAGGACAAAGTATTCCAGAACAATAGCTAACATTTACTGTTTGGCACTTTTGAAATACTCTCTGTAAGATAATTTTTATTTCTGATTCATTTTCCTTTTTGCGTTTCCCAAAAGGGATTTAAGTTAATTACTTTTTCTAAAGTGACTTTGATATTTCAGTTCCCCCAAATCTTCTATGGAATGTGCAGGTGAAATATCATCCTAATTCTTTTATTTTTCTAGAAACTCCAATATTAAATATGGGTGTCACACTGGAAAATTCCACCAGAAGAAAAAGTTAAACAAGGCATAAAATTTACATTAGTAACATCCCATTAACCCATCACCTAGAAAGCTTTTGTTACATGATTTTCATCATTTGTGGAATTATTTTTGTGTCTTTTTTGGACATTTTTGCCTGTGGATCTGAACCTTGCTATGCATTTATTTCCATCAAAATGGTGTAGGTGCATTTGTCATTCTCATTCTCTCTCTCTCTCTCTCTCTCTCCCTCTCTCTGTCTTTCAAAAGAATAAAATGAGTGTGGTTTAATAATAGTCATTCCTAATTTCTCTGTAGAAAATAGCTTGTAAAGCATGCTATTTAATTAAAGAAACTATTTGCCTTTCCCTTTAAAACTTTCATTTTACATAACCTATTGATTGTGAAACCAATTATTCTTACATGTAAAAATTTTATTACATTTAGTGCAGCACTTTTACACGCCATTTGGATAATAAGCACTGTGTAAAAAGCATGTAGACTCTAACCTTCAAATGAGATATTCTAAAAGATCTCTGCTAAATCAATGTTTTAAATTTGTAGTATATATATTTGAATAAAAACAGTCCTATAAATGATGATGAAGTTCCTAGTGTAATAAGAAGCAAAATAATTATAGCATTTTGTTAATAATGTAGTAATAATAATCTAGTAGTAATAAAGTAGTTGGTGAAATAATCAGCAAAAAAATAAACCTGAAATAGTTCTTCAACCACATTGTGACAATTAGGTATTCTACAGTCAGGGAGCAGCAAGAGATCCATGAATTACAGCATATGATGCCCTTCCATAGACTACTATTGTAAACCAGTATCGACACTGGGTTTGGTTTTCTCTTATCTACTATTACAAGCAGAGTGACTTAAAAATTCATTGCATTATAGTTCTGTAGGTCAGAAGTCTGAGTTGACTCCACTGGTTTCTCTGTTCTGGCTCTTAGGATAATGGAATCCTCTAAGGTGTTAACCAAATGAGTGCTGTGAAATCTGCCTGTAAGCTTCTCATAACGATTGCAGGCAGAACTTAAATCCTTTAGGTTGTAGGACTGTGGTTCCTGCTTCCCAGCTGGCTATCAGCTGGGGGCTGTCCTTGTCTGCTGAAGGCCTCTCTGGTTTTTGCCTGTGTGTCTCTATATCTTCCAGCCAGCTGGATGGAAACTTTTCAAGTCTAGACTTCCTTTGACTTTATCTTCTACCCTGTCTTTCTTTTGCTTCCAGGCAGAGTACTTTCTCTGTTTTTCAAAACTATTGCTGTCTAATGAAGCTCACTCAGATAATACAGAATAGGCTGTATTTTAATCTATAACTGCATTACATCTACAAAACTCATTTGATGTAGAATATAAGATATTCACATGTTTTAGGAATTAAGAACCATTATTTGCTTATCACCAATATAGCATGTTTTGAGTTGTCCTTGAAGAATTTCTGAGTGGTTTCTATGCTTGAAATCCTGTGTACAAAAGATGATTTTCAGGATTCAGGGAGGAACCTGCGTCTGAAATAAAGCAATCACTAGCCTCACAGAACTGAGCTAATCGTTGCTGTCTTTAAACAGTTCTTAATCTTGTTTCCAAAGGCACATTCTTTAGGTATCACTTCCTTCTATCTAAACATTCCAAGACTCCAATTGCTGCATTGATAAGCTACGTTGTAGCTTGTGTTCAATTTCCAGTAAAAGAGTTAAAGGGGATTAGGTAAAAGCAAAATGGTCTTCTTCCTTAACATCATTCAGAATCCTTGGCCTCAGCAACTGTTTTAGATTGCTTTCACAGAATTGCTCACCCAACCAAGAGAACTTCATCTTGTGTTTTGTGCCTTGGAGTAGATAGTATCTTTGGCATCTCAAGGGTTGGACCATGGAGAGCCCTGCTTCATAGAGACACCAGTACACAGATGTCCTGGGCTGGGGAATGGGAGTGGAGGAAGACACTGAGAATGGAAGGTGGAAAAGAATATATCCAGGAATGGTCCGAGATAGAAGTGAAGAAATGGAATGATCTGAAATTGATATTTCAAATAGATTACTTCATTTACCATGTTTTCATTGACACTGACATAATGTAAAATTGACAGACAAAATCAATATTACAAAAATTTATAATAAATAAAAAATAATTGAGATTGGAAATATTCAGAAAACACATTTTAGGAAATTTGGGTCTTGAGATAGAATTTAAAAGATAATTGATATGGTGAGCATATAATTTGATTTCCATTTAGAAAGCCTTTTTCAGAAAATCTTTGGAAATTATTAGGACACTAACTGCTTGTTCTAAAAATTGACAGTTAAAAGGAGGAAAAACACAGTATTTATCCTAATCTTTAAAGAACTATATTTTCCAGTAACAAAAATGGCCAAGTACGAAAATCTTTCTTTATAGAAATATTACTGTTAGTAAGTATAAGAGAATGATGAAAATACCATGTTGCAATGCTAGTGAAAAAGTAGATTCAGGCAATGATCATCAGTGATGAGCTCATTAGATGCAATATCAAAGGAAAATTGAATAATAGAGGACATGTTTTTCACTATTAGTGAGAGAAAACCAGTACAGTTTTTTTCCTCCTGGTAGACTGTGATATTCTGCATTGTGCATGATGTATTGCTGCCAGATATTAAATATAAATTAAACTGAGTCTCTATCACTAACATCCAGCCAACAGAAAATGCAAGGGAGAAGAAATAGGTAGATTATACAACAAGAAACAGTGAAAATCAGAATAAGGGACATTTTCCAGAACATGTGACACAGTTTCTGCCCAAGGTTAATGGCATGGGAGAAAAGGGAGGGAGGAAGAAAGGAAGGAGAAAGAGGAAGTTGAGGAGGAGTTCAGCTACAGACTAAAGAAAAGAATAACTTGGGATATTTAAGAAATATAATATCTGGATCTAACTTGAACATATCAATATGAAAAAAAGCATTTTTGAGATAATTAGAAAATTTTCAGTATGGACTGGACATGATACCAAGACATTATTGTTAATATGTAGATGAAGTAGTGTTGTTATGAAAGAAATGTCTGTGCTTTTAGAAATGGATCCAGGAGTATTTAGGTAGGAGTATTTAGGTATGAGGTTGCATGCCACTGGAATTTGCTTTTAAAAAATCTGTAGCAAAGAAAAAAGGTCAAGCAAGTTTGGTAAAACTTTGGAAGTTATTGAACCTAATTGACAGGAGTATAAGAATCCTTTATAATGTCTGCCTTTCTCCATTCAGTTGGCAGTTGTAAGATTTTTCATTAAATTTTTTCAGTTACTCATTCCCATTTACCAGTATACTTTTAACCACTGCTGCATATTAACAAAGAGGAATAGAATTACTGTGCGATTGTTCTGGTATGAAAAGGTGCCCCTGTTTCCTTAAGTAGAGTCCTCTGAATTCTCATGACGTTGGTCTAATTTCCTTGAGGCTCTATACATCGGGACACTTGTTCATTGATAAGGCTTCCTCTATTTTGAAATGTCCAATAATAGACAATCTTCAATGAGAAACATATTAGTTCTGCTAATATAATTTGTACGCAATTTTGCCCCGTTTCAAGGTTTGCAGAAGCTAATCGTGTACTCACAGGGAAACAGGAGCAATAATTGATCACATTTGCTCTGCGTTAGCAAGAAGTGCGGTGATCAATCTTAAAGGACTGATTTAATGACTCTGGAGAGATGGATGCCAGTGCAGGTGCGAATGCTGCACTGTCGCGGTGAGCTGAGACAGGGCAGGGACCAAAAGGAGTATGGAAGGTAGCAGTATTAGGAAGTGGGTGGAGCCAGTGTCACAGAGAAAGTTGTTTTTCTCATTTCTGTAAGAAATGCTTCCTGGTTTTTTTTTATCCCTGCCCTCTACCCACCAAAAATTTAACACTGCTAATTCTAAAGCTTGTGTATACTTTTGCCCAGTGTTTAATTATAATCCTTTTCCTTTATTAAGTTTCATTTTCCAGCCTTAAAAAAAAAGAAAAAGCAATTAACAAAATAGCTTAAAAGCTAAATGTGAGCAAATCTTATTTTCTTTGGAGACTCTGTCATGTTCTTATTTATGGTTCTAACTCCTATGTTCAGAGAAAGAGAAGGAAGAGAAGGCAGCTTGAGAGTGGAATAATATCCTTCCAGGTAAATTTCATACATGTGAAGTGAAGCAGAACATCTCTATTTTTGTAGTGTTCTAAAGACATTGAATCCAGCTTCTTGAAGTTTCTTGTTACGCTTCTCACTTGATTCTACTGAGCAATTTTGTTTACAGGTAATTTACGTTTTGGATAAAGCTCTGGTTAATTCAGTGTCTGGGTAAGAGAAGAAGTAATTCAACTTAAAGGTCACGGGAGAATTTTAATCATAGAGGCGAGGAAGCAAGGAAGGTACAAACCTCATTAGTGGTATAATGGGGAAAAAATCCAATCTCAGATAGATGGGGCCAGCTCCTGAAGTTTTGCTCTAAGCTCTACAGAGTTAGGAAGAAGGCACATTACTTTCAACTGCAGAAATAGAGCAAAGCAGAGTGATTCCCATTGAGGTCAATCTTTTTTGCATTCAAAATAATATTTCTGAGCATCTTGCATGTTTCTTAGTAGAATTCCATTAAATAAATTAAACTTGATTTATTCACCTATTTTTCAGTTTATGGAAATTTGGGGTGCTTTTAGCTATTGACTGTTAGGAATAAAGCTACTATGAACATTCTTTTGTAATATTTTCACATATGTTTTCTAAACTTTGAAGTGATGTTACCAGGTTATGGAATTGTTTTAATTTAACCTTAAATTTTTGTTTAAATTGATGAGAAACTACTAATAAATTTTCCAAAGGAGTTGTGCCAATTTATGTCCACCAGTAGAATAATATAGTTCCAACTGCCTCACTTTTATCAATATTAGGTGTAGTCAAGGTTTTAATTCTAGCCATTCCAATGCTTATATATTGGTATGTAATTATGGTTTAATTTGTATTTCCCTGATGATTAAAGATGCTAAACTCTCTTTTTCTGTTTTTGACCATTGTCTATCTTCCATTATTTTTGTGGATTGTCCATAATTTTTGTTGATTTTTTTTTAAATTTTTCTTCCAGTGGTGGTGCTGGGGTTCTAACAGGGCTGGTTTATGCTAGACAAATGCTCCACCACTGAGCCACACCCCCAGTCCTTGTTGATTCTTTATTATTTACACAAGTGCTTTATTCTGAATCTAAGTCATATATATATATATATATATATATATATATATATATATGAACCATAATATATATGATGCATTTTCGGTCTGTCTTGCCCTATTTACTTTTTAGTTCTGTATTTTAAAAATCAGAGGTTTTTAACTTTGATTAACATTTAATTTTTTAACATTTAATGTTTTTTAACTTTTTCTGCGTTATGTAAAAAAATAAATAAATTTTGTCCCACTATGGCTGCAAAGACATTTGCTTATGTTTCATTTTCACCCAGAAGTTTTATAATTTTTCACTTTCAGATTCAGGTTTCTGGTCAATTTACAATTAATGTGTATGTACAGTGTGAGGCTGAGATCTATTTTTTAACTGCTATTTAGTAATCTCAAAAGATTTATGGGAAAACTGAAAATTAGTTTCTCTCCATATTGAATTCTTTAGTAAACTTTGTTTAAGATTAGTTGATCATGTATCTGTAGATTATTTCTGAACTGTCAATTCTGTCCTAGGGATCTATTTGTCTAATCTTATGACAGCATTGCAGTGCCTTAACTACTGGACCTTATGCCTATACTCTTCAGGGAATAATGTAGAAAATCATCAAAATAGATTGTTGAATTGGTAAAAAGTATGCAGATCAAAATGCATGCTTATGGAATTTGTATGAAAAAGATAGAAAATATCAATCTTCATCTAAGTTTGATTATGCTTTAAAAAACACTGAAAGGTTACATAAGATACTGAAGGCATGAATTATAAGGGTAGGAATATGTGATCAGTGGTCAGATGTGATACAGGAATATGAAGTAGAATTTTCACCGTATTTTTAAAGCAATGTTACTATTCATTAGTTAAAACTTAATTTTAAGAAAAGTAAATCATATGGAAAATACATTATTTCTCAGAGCACACAAATGTTAACAAGATGATTTATTGGAATAATACTTCTAGGTAAAATTAGATACTGTAGGCCTTAAAAATTTTTAGATATACTTTTTTTGACAAATATTTAATGACTGTCCATGATGTATAGAGCTCTAGGAACATAGAAAGAACTCACATGTTCCTAATTGTTATGGCGTGTACATTCTGATAGAAGCCAATGGTCACAAGTGATAAATAAAATGTATTTGCAGGGGTTAGTGCTGTGAGTAAAATACACATGAATGAGTGAGGCAAGGTGAATGTGTGGGAGGGTGGGTAAAGGCAGTACCTTCTGAACTGAGACTTCAATGCCAGGGGGATCCCAGAGGTGAGAAGTTCCAGGGGAGAGGATAGAGGAGCAGGCTCTGAAGACTGAGGTGACTGAGAAGAAGGCAGATGAGGCAATGGAACACAGAGCAGGAGAAACTGAAAGACACTATAGAAGAAGTGGGGGAGGCAGGTGAAGCTGGACTTTAGAGCAGAGGATGAGGAATTTAGATTTTACCCCAGGAAATGGAAAGCTACTGAAAGTTGTTAGAAAGCTACTGCAGGGGTAAAAATGATCTGATGTGTGGTTACAACAAAAGCATTCATTTTGTGGGAGAAAAACAGATTAAGAAAGGGTTGCCAGTGAAAAAGGAAGGAAAGCTCAAATCATGTCATATAGCCAAGAAGGAGTGTGTGAACAAGAAGGAAATACCTCCCCTGTTGTTCCAGCTGAGGACAGGTAACAGTCTTGTGGATTCAGTGATGAGAAAGTTCTCTGTGGCCTGTAATTTCTAAGTGGTTGTTACCACAGGAGGCAGGCTAGAATGTGATGGACACTGTGGGTTCTCTGTATTTTATATTCTGATCTCCCCCTCTGTCTCTCTGCCTCTCTGTCTCTCTCTCTCTCTCTCTCTCTGTCTCTCTCTCTCTCTCTCTCTCTCTCGATCTCTCTCTCTCTCTCTGTCTCTCTATCCCTCTCTGTCTCTATCTCTCTCACAGAAACAAAGAAATGGTGAAAACATTAGCTCTTTCAAGAGTGGAATAAAGGCAATAGAAACATGCTTTAGCAAATGCATGTTAAAAATTCTTATATGGAATACTGCTTTATAACAAGACACTCATAGTTCTTTAATGACAAAAAAATTGAATAAATTCAAAATGTTTCATTTCATGTAAAATTCTACATTGTGATAAGTAATATTATTGCCTGTTTCCACTGAAAATTTTAATGACTCCTAGGTATATTTTTGGAGTGTCATTTATTCACCAGCCCACCAAATGGCCTTAGAGTGTCCATGTATATAACAACAGCACATCTGGTGTCTCTTTATCCATCCTGCCATCTGCATCAACCAAACCAACTGTTCTTGACTGCTTAAGATGCACTGTTAACCCCACCATTGGACACCTGTTCTCCTTCACCAATAGGACACTAAATGAACACTTCAAATTTGACCCTGATGATTGTGAATAGAATTTATATACATTTTTTAGCTAAATACATGACTGGCACTAAAAGTGTGAGATTTTAGCTTAATATTTATGAAAAATAATGATATACATTTAATTCTTATTTTATTATCCTAGTCTTATTTACTATTGGTTGCCTCTGTAAGGTTTCTGTTTTGATGCACAAAATACTGTCTAATAGAAGGAAAGTTTGTCTTCTACATAGGTATCACCTTCTTGTGTTGATTCTGGATGTAAAGACTGACTTGCAATAATCTGACTTTCTAAAGTGTATGTTTGAATCTCTCTGTGTACGCTGTCCACTCATAATAGTGCTTAACTATTATGGAAAATTGTGGATTCATCTTTTCCCCCCAATCTTACGCATTCCTTTCGTTTCTCCTGTCACCTCTGAAAACATGTGTTCCTGCTTCTTTGATAGAGGCTTCAACTTCAACCACAATGGTAGGAAACCCAATCGTAATCAGCAGCTGCCCTGCTGCTAAAAGCTATTAGTGGCAATGTTGTTAATGACTGACCCAGTTGAATGTGCTGATTTAAGAGGCAGACTTATTCCTCATCTATCCCTAGGGTCTTGTTCTTAAACGAGATTCTTATGCTGTTTACTCCTCTGGCATAAGGAGTATTAACTACGAACCACAACACTTCATACATCAGCACACTGAACTGAAATAGTAGGGAACTAAAAACATTTTACCACTTTTCTGATATGAATCCACATATTCTGAAGAAGTTCAGCACCCCTAATTTTTGCCTAAAAGAAGCTGCATACCAATGCCCTTTGCCTGAAGCTATAAATATCATTTTCTTCTGAGATCTAAAGGATGAAAAGAGTAGAGTTAGATTTTTCTTTTAGGAACCAAACATATTAGAAGTAACCTGCAAAATCAATACCAATTACTCGCAAACAAGGGCTGAAAAATCATTGAATCTAGAGAGTCTGTATATAGATGAATGTTATGCTTGTGTCTAGATGTCTCCAGAAAGTCTCATGCAGTCATGGATAGGATTTTTTCAGAGGTGGCTGAATCTAGAGTGTGTGATTGATACATGATGCATTGCTAGGATTAAGGGATCTAGGATTAAGGGTGAATGATTACTAAATCAGTACACTGATTGGTTAGGCATAACCCTAATCCTGGTAGCCTGAATACAATATAATGGGCAGAAAGAGGCTTGTCTACCCTTTGCCTGCTTTTCTACTTCCTGCCCATCATGAGTTGTTTCTCTTCTGCATTGGCTGTCTGCCATGCCACTTTGCCTTTGATTCGGCCAAATGTGGGCAGAAATCTCTACAAACTGTGAGTTAAATAAACATTTCCCCCTTTAACTTTGGGTTTTAGATACTTTACTTCAGCAACAATGAGAGAAAAGTAACTAAGACAGAATTTTGGTACCAAAAATGGGGTCATCACTGTGACAGTACCTAGCCATGTGGTATAGGATCCTTTGGAACCGGTTTGTGGGAGGAGTTTAGAAAGCTTCAGAGATTTCAGCTGAAAAAATTGTTCTGGAATGCCTTAAATTGTACTTGATGTGAAATTCTTATCAGAGCTCAAAAATTCAGAAATGCTGATGCAAATGCTGCTGGCAAAGACCAGCCTCAGGAGATTTCTGGTGGGAAGAAGAACTGCATTGGATATTGGACTCCAGAACATGTGTGTTAGACCTTGACAGAAAGCTTGTCTACCTTTTGGTTGTGTTCAGAGACTTGGCCTGAGACTGAGATAAAGGACAGTGGACAATTAAATCTTGCAGCAGAAATTTCAAGGCAGTCTTATGCTGAGGTGTGACGTGGCTACTGTTGGAAGATTTTGGCCAGATTTATGTAGAGAATCAAGAACAAAGAGCCCAGGACAATTATTCAAAATGTTGTGAATTTGGCCACAAAGGAAGCTTCAGTAAAGCTGTGGCCTGCAAAGAAGGAACAGAAGAGAAATTGGTTGCTGAAAAGACTAGGAAAAAAAGCCAAGTATTTCAGAATATGACAACAGAAAAGATGGGCTGAGGACAGCAAAAGGACCTTTGCAATCTCAGAGTTGCAAATGTGAAAAAGTGGTTGAGAAGGAAGCCCCAGAGTACCATGTTCCAGAATGGTGGCCACCTACAGAATTTGTTCTTTAGGATGGAGTTCAGAGTGCTTAGTGATCAAGGTACTCAACCCCTTCAGGCAAGAGAGAAAGAAGCCTGGCTACTACTCCTGCTGGTAGCAGATGTTGACATCATGTAGTACTGGTTTTACATGCATGCAGAATGAAAAGAGCTTTGAGCCAGGAAGGCTTCCTCCCAGATTTTAGAAGAAGGCATGGGAGGTCAGAGAGTATGCCCCTGAGAGGGAAGTGTGTAAAGCCGGGAGTGTGAAGCTGAAGGTACAGTGGAGACCCAGAAGTTTGGAGAAGCCAGGAATGTAGGTCCTCTGAGGAGAACTGCAAGAAGGGAGCAGAGTTGGCCCAAGAAAGTAGCCATGGGAGCCACAACCAGTGGTAGTGCTATAAGAGTGTAGCCACCGAAGTCTTTTGGAGTTTGTAACTTACCTCAGATTACTAGGGATGTTAAAAGTGGAACTGTGGGTTTTAGTGTTTGCCCTGTTGGCTTTAGTTCACAATTTAAATTCCCATTCTTTGTTATATTCCTGTTTGTAACTATGGAACTGGAAATGTCTATCTTGTACCATTGAATTTAGGAAGTGTTTAACTTTGTTTTCATTTGTACAGGGGCTTGCACATAAGTTTTTCTTAAATCTCAGAGGAGACTTGGGAGTTGGACTTTTCAGCAATGCTGAATCTGTTAGGACTTTGACAATTCTTAGAGATAGACTAAATGCCTTTTGCATAAAGGAATATGAATGAGATTTTGGAAGGCCAGGGTTAGAATGTTGTGCCTTTTGTCTAGATGTCAGAGGTGGCTGGATCTAGAGTATGTGATGTTGGAATTGACTCTCAGTGCAAAGCTAGGACCAAGGGCATTAGGATTAAGGGTGTGAGTGCCACCCACCCTAAAATAGATATGGATAAAATATAAGGTATAGAAAGACCTGTGGTTGTCCCTCACTTGCTTTACTATCTTCCACCTACCAAGTACTGTTTAATCCTCTGTGATGCCTGTCTGCCATGCCACCCTCCCTTGGAGCCAGCAGTTGATGAACTAAAACCTCTATAAACTGCGTGCTAAATGAACCTTTTCTCATTTAACTTTGGGTGTCAGGTATTTTGTCTCAGTAATGAAAGAAAACAAACTAATACAGTGAATAATCTAAAACAAAGCCCCTATCAGCATGTCTGAAAGCTCTCACAAATAAGAGATTCAGCAGCAAAGTTCTCTTCCATTTATTTTAATGTTTGTGCAGTAATTTGTAGAATGCAACATTTGTTACATTTTAAAAGGAAAATAAAAACAGCAGCAAATCATTCAATAGGAAAAGGGTATTTCACAGAATCCCTGGCATAAGTGAGGTTTGGGCTGTCTTCTTAGTAAACATCAAAGCATTTCGAAGGTATATAGGGATCGCTTATCTCCACAAACCAGCAAACCTCTCATTCAATACCCAGACATTCTGCATGCCAATATTGTGTATTTTATGTCTCAAGATTCTATTGAGTAGAAATTCACTTTGAGGAGCTTGGTGAAACCTTCAGAGGTTTTAACTCTGTAGTCTCTCCTTCATTCCAAAGACTGAAATAATGCTTTTCAAAGTCCTAGAATTCTTAAGCTTGTGTTTCACATTAAAAGATCCAGAGAACAGAATTTCTTCATTTTTCATTATTGTCCAGTAGTGGAAAGGGGAATGTATCTGTACAGTGTGGACCCAGAAACCTGACCTTTTACCTGGCTATGATGAAAAAGTTCTGACCAACTGAGTCTTGTTAGCTTATTCAAGTCCATACTAAACTTTCATGTGAATATAACTGGGGTGGAAGAATTCTAAATAAAGCAGAACTTTCTGATAGCATACAGCCCTGCTTACCAGGCTATTGCAACAGTATGGAGCCCATTACTCAATCTCATTAGAGGAGGAGAGAATTTCATCTTGTCCAATTCACCACTGTGGATACCACAAAAGGCAATGTAGATTTCCTTACACTCTTGTTTTCCTGGTTTCCAGTTTTGCTGTCCTTGGACATAGACTGATAACAATTTTTAACATTTGGGAGTTTCGTCTCAAAACAAATCACCGGAAAAGCTTCTTCTTAACTGTTTCCTTCCTTTATTTTTTTCAAACTAGTTAGAAAGTAAGAGAGGGAACTAGCTACCCACGAAATGTCTGAAAATGAGAGCTCTGGGTGAGTGTTCTGGAGGAGACTGGAATTAAGAGGAGTATCCATGATCCCAAGACACCCAAAGGCACTTTCTGTAAAAGGGACAGCAGACAACAAGAAGAAAATTTGTACTAAGGTGAACTCAGGAAGTGTCAGGGGGAAGTGACAGGAATAAAAGTAATTTTATAGTAAATACAAAATACTGAAAAATTCACTTGCTGGCCATTATACTGAATGTGAAATACTCCTTGAACAGAATTTAATCTTTCTTGTACCTAATACTTACCTAATTTTGTTTTTTAAAGTCATTAAAATATTGGTATTCAGTAACTCTATGTACTTTTATTTTTCTTTTTTGAAACAAAAATAATTCTTATTGTACTTTCATATACTCAGTTTTTAAAAGGGACTTGAAAGAGGCAAACCATATATATATATATTTGTTTCCTTGGGTTTATGCCATTTGTAGATGTCCTCAGCAGGGCTTTAATAAGTTTTCTTGGTGACATTAGGTCGTTGTTAATGGAGTATTGATCTAAAAATTTATTGGGACAAGTCCTTCTTCTCACCTCAGATCAGATGTGTTTCCTCTTATAATTGCATCTAATGCTTCAGCTCACAATTTAAATCAATATGGTTGAGTGAAACTTAAAATTTATAATAAGACTATGAGTAGAATAATTCATTATTGCTAAAGTGTCTGTTGAAAAGAGAAACTAGAATTATTATTATTCAGAAAAGATAAACTATGAAGTGTGAAAATAGTGTTCTTCAATAAAATTTAAAATAATCATAAAGGGGCACAAGATTTTTGTTGGGATATAGCAAGCACTGACTCCATGCACTCAACTATGTGCAACACAGTATAATGTATTTTGTTAAGTGTTTATAATTCAGTTAAAAATATATACACAGGGGATCAAGAGAAAGAGGGTAACCACCAAACAAATAGTGAGAACGGAAAATACTCTGAGAGTCTGTGAGTAACTGACTCTGTACTAGAGAGGCCAAAGAAGGTTTCCTGGAGAGATAATATTGAGAGGCTACTGAAGATCAGATGTGAGATATGAGAAAACAGTCAAGAAAAGGCAGAGCTTTGCATGGAATCTTGGAGCGCCTATCTTGACTTCACTATGTGATCTTCATAGAGTAGAAGGTGGTAAGGCAGGAGAGGAACACAGAGGCCAGACTACAGTGTTGTACGCATTGTCTTAAAATCAAGCAATGAGGGGCCATCAAGGGTTTACAAGCTATGGTGTTCTGAGTTCCATAAAGAACAGTGTGCTAATTGTGTGCAGATTTAGAGAAATCCTTTCTTTTTTTTCTTTCCTTTCCTTTTTCTTTCTTTCTTTCTTTCTTTCTTTCTTTCTTTCTTTCTTTCTTTCTATTAGTACATATTTTCAATACATAATGTTTGTATTCTTTGTGTGGAGTTGGCACGTGTACATCACACATCTTAATTTCTTTTTCATCCACTTTCCCTCACTTCGCTGAAGACAAGAAAGCAAGAAAAATGTTTTAGCAAGAATATAAAAGGACTAATTAAATATTTTGGCTGAGCTTTTTAGTAGAACAATGAAAAAAAATTTCATCTAGTTCAATGAAGATCTAAACTTTGTGATACCATAATCCTGTAATGTATCCCAAACTAAGAATTCCTACTTCTGAGTCTTTAATTAGAACAATCTCAGTATTCTATGTACTATTTGATATTGGTTTGACTTAAGATTCTCTTGAGGCTTAACCAATCAATTTGATCATGATTAAGAACTTCCACTTAATTTATAGTTTAATATTTGCCAGAAAATGGAAACTAAAAACTGCAGCAAATGCTACATATGTGATTCACAGACACATCAAATTCAGATCTGATATCTGGACACGATGTCACATGCTTGTAATCTCAGCACTCTGGTAAACTAAGGCAAGAGGACTGCCTTAGAGCCAGCTTGGGCAGCTTAGCAAGACTTTGTCTCGAAATTAAATAAATAAACAAATAAATAATAAAATTTTAAAAGTGCAGCGGATATAACTCAGTGCAAAGGCCATGGGTCCAATTCCCAGTACTCAAAATAACAGCAATAACAATAATAATAGCCTGATGACTCTAAAATAGCCATTTATTTTTTTTTATGTCCAAGATTTTTTCACAATATGTTATTGGTGATATCACAGAGATCTCAAACCCAATGAATAATGGATTGATGTGAATCATGAGCTGGTTCAATAGATGGAGAATGCTGGAGTGAATGAAAATTGAGATTTTTTCTAAAGTTAAAAAAAATGTGTAGACATTACATTCCTAACATCCACATTCCAAAACTGGGCAGAATGTCACATTGTGGTAAAATGTAGTAAATCTGGTTAACTCTTTCATCATCTTTATACTTTCATCCAAAATTAAAAGGCATTATCATGAAGTGGATAAGTCCCTCAAGTCAAAATTGAGTAAATGTTAAAGCTTGAAGTGTTTGCCATTAAACCTCAGAGATTAACCTCAGTAATTAACTACTACTGATGAAAAATATCCTGTTGCCGAAATTTTTGTTTACCCCATCCCTGGAGGGAAAGAAAGTAGAGGAAGAGTTTCTGAGTCAAACTGTAACTGCTCTCCAGAAAATATCAAACCCTCCAGAGTTCATTGGCCTGGCAATCTACTTAATCCCCAGGAATAAAATTTACCTAATAGTTGAGTGAATTGTACACATTAAATGTAGAGTGCTTAGCTCACACCCTGGGAAATAGTAGGTATTCAATATTTGATGAATGAATGAATGCTTTTACTCTACATAGAGCACGCCATTAGATTTATTAAACAAATAGTATTATAAAACTTCTCAAGTTATGCTCTCTTTATTTGTAAAATGAATTAAGTACGTTCTTTGTCTTTGGAAACTTTCTCTCCAAGCTTTGGGTTTGAAGTTTGGGAATCCTAGATCCACTGGAAGAAGAGATAAATACCTCCAGTAATGTTAGCTACAGCCTCATGAAACCCAAGAAAGTGAAAAGAGGATGAACTAGAAAAGACTGAGAATGCTTCTTTCAATTGTCTTCCAGGTCCAAGAAAGTAAGCAAATGCCACCTTGGATAAAACCCATTAACAAAGCCTATTTCAGCAACATAGCATTCCTCTTAGTAGCAAAGATTTTCTTAAAGAAAACACTTTACCTGTTCTCATGCTTTCTGATATGAATTATTCTTTCAAGATAGGTGATCCACATGAGGAAGAGAAGTGATTTATTTGGGAAGAAAAATGTGTTCCTTGCTTAGATCACCTATGAATGAGAGAGGAAAGTAGAAAGAGAGGGAAGAAATGGGTGAGTGCAGTAGATTAATTTCAGATATGAAGATGTGATTCCTAGGTGCTGTGATAGGTTACAAATGCATTCCAGAGCTGGACTGGTGGCATTGGTTTCCCACAGAATTATAATCATGGCAGGACCCTAACACTGAAGCCAAAGTTAGGTTTTAGGGAGCAGATAAAATTAGATTCAAGTGCAAGTTACCTTGCTTCCTAGCTGGGTGAGGATTGGGCATGTCATTTAAAAATATCTGAGCGTGCTTCAATTTCCTCATTGGTAAAATTGAAAGTGCCACATAAACTGATGGAACATCAGATGACAAATGGTACCTTAACTTGACAGAATAGATAGAGGTAGTGAAGGCAAAATGCAGCTCACAACATCTGCCATGTAGTAAACAACAAGCAAATCATTTGGGGGTGATGTGTACTGCTGTTGTGACACTCGGCTCCCCCACGCAGAGGAGCACCCCATCCTCATAAGCGCCCTGACTCCCATGATCACCACCCAGGGTACATTTTGTGAAGGAGTCATTAAAATCTTAATTGTCCCAGTTTTTCTAGCCAGGCTAAGTATCATAATTTTTAGTGTAAAAATAATAACCATTCCCATGAAAATGAAGTGATTTATCTTTGGGTTCCTTAGTACCTCCAGTGAACCTGAAGTGTGTCACTGCAGAGTCATAGAACTATATCAGTAAAAATAAGTCAGTCCACACACATAGTGAGCTGGACCTGGCACTCTGCTAATCACAAGTTTTACTATTATTTTATAACATAACTTGAATATGATCTGATTTTGTCACCAATAACAACACCATATGGTAAGTTCTCCACTTACCCTGAAATAATTTACTGAAGCTTAATGTTGTTCAAATGGCCAAACTCTTCACACTGAATTTTCTCAAGGTTTCTTCAGGACATTAGAACATAGTGGAGATTTGTTTTTCAGGTGGCCCTTTACCAAGTGGATATGAAATTGGATCAGCTGGAGGCAAGAACAGATGGGGTTGAGCAGCAGATGGAAAGATCTTGTGTCAGATATGCAGAATCACTCTGGCAAAATCAATCATGCCACAGGAGTTAGTTGCAGTTTGGTTAAAGAAAATGAACTAATGTAGAGAATTAAATTATTGGGACATAAATATGGGCTCAGATTTAGAAATTCTCTTGATTAAGTGTCAATAAGACTGATGAGCTAATGATGCTGAATTAGGAGTCTTAAAATGTCATGTAGGTCAATGATGATCATGGCTTTCTTTCATGAGTGCTTACTGTGTGCCAAGCACTTGATGTACATACCTTAGTCCGGCCTCATGAATGCCCTATGAGACAGGCATTTTCCAATGTGACAAATACTGAAGCTGAAATGTTAAGCAACTTGATCAATGCTAAGCCTCTCAACAACAGAACTAGAAGTAGAGTTAGGAAAGCTCACACAGATCTGAACCACTCTATAATATCACCTTTCAGTCCTAGTTTGCACACAAGAAAATTAGAGGTGCAAATTGTCCACTTTCTTAAGAATCCCAAGATCCTTTCCACAGTAATGGAACAGGCCTATGATGGTTGGAGCGAGGCCTGAGATACCTGACCAGATTCTCCCGGGAAATACAGAGCAGCTGTGGTGACCACACAGTTCCCAGTGAGGTGAAAGGTCACAGGGCCACACACAGGGCTCCAGGGAATCACGTAGGTCCCCATAGAAATTTCGCATGTGCTTTCCCCTGGAAACCCTCTCATAATCCTGAAAATATATTGATCCAGGAGTGCATCGCCACACCAAACTTAGTCCAAAAGAGACCCCAGGCCCTCATTCCAGTCCAAACACACTCTGATGAATTTTGTTTCCACTTAGGGAGTTCAACAAATATGTGAATCTGAGATTATGGATGACTTGCAGTTCCCACTGTCTCTGTCTACTTAGAGTGCTACACCAAAAAACAGAGACTGGTAGATTAGAAACATCATTTATTGTTCACAGTTCTAGGGGCTAGAAAGTCTAAGATCATGGTGCTGGCAGATGTGACATTTGATGAGGGACAGTTTTCTGATTCATGGATGGCTCACCATCTAGCTGTTTCCTTATGTACCAGATGGGACCACAGGAACTCTCTGGTTGCTCTTTTATAAGAACAGTGATCCCGTACCAGTCATTTCCAAAGGTCCCACCTCCTTATGCCATTTATTTTTACTTATGGTTTGGTATGTGAATTTGGGGGTAATGCAAACATTCATTCTGTGGCACCCACTTCCTTCAGAACTATAGATAATCTATAAAGAAGGAGAAATCAGTTCAGCCCAAATATTTTCCCTGCTCTAAGTATGGAAAAAGAAAGGGAAATAGGAGGAAGTAGTCATTAATTGATTACCTACCATTTGCCAGGCACTGGGAAGACCATATAATTGTTTGGAGGGGAAGAAAAGTCTAAGCAACAGATGGAAATGTGTTTGCCAGCTGCTACACTTTGAATGTATTACTTCGTTTCCTGAAACCTTCTTTCATATTAGCAAATTCCTAATGGCTGCTGGGCTGTGCTTGTTGTGCGGGAAGCAGGTACCGGTTTTGAATAGCAAAGCAAAGGCCCACTTTCATAGAAACAAAGAAGCGATGAAGAATGTATTCCCTTCAGAAAGGAATGTTTTCCTCTGCCTTATTTTCTTGAAGCAAAATAAAGTTTTACCAATTCCATTGCCATAGATTTGCTCCCCCTATACTGCACAGACATCACAGAAACCTTTGAACCTTCAAGAAGGTAGAGGAATTCTTACTAAGTATGAGAGTGAGGAGATACTATTATACCTGTAACTATCCATTGGATGCAAACATGCATTAAACTCTATGTGCTCTGTATTTCAGCCCTTGAATTGATCATTAATTATCAGTAATATATGAACTGCTTCAAAACAATAACATTACAAATACATAAGGCATAAGGTTCAGTTTAAGAGAAATTCATTTTTTAGCAATCTACAATAATACCTGTATTGAGACAACTGCATGCCACAAACTGTATTTTTAAAACACATATTTTATAATTTTACTGAGTTACTCAAGGAAATAGCACCCACCCCAGATATTCCAAGGAAAAGGAGACTTAATAAAGAGGCTCATGGGATCACAGCAGTGATGGGAATGTTGGAGCAATTGAGGTTCATGAAGCAGGAAGGCCACTGCTGGTCTCTTAGCTGCTCCACTGGCTACCAAGGATTAGAGATTGCTTCTGCCCCTAGAGGTCAGGAATTGGAGGAGAACACCACTGGTCACAGCTGTCTGTAATATTTTTTGGCAAACTTCTGAGGCTACTGAAAGTCATGTATTCCCCAAAACCTGCACATCTACAGACCACTCTCACAAATCATTTCTTCCCCGTCCTCTAGATCTCATCCTGGGCTTCTCACTGGTAGGATCCAAAGTGCATCTCTGTGGGCAGGGCATTCTGGGAAATGTAGTCCCAAGCTCTTGTCTCCCCTGAAAGAGGAGAAGGCACAGAAGGAGAGATATATGGTGCTCATTATCACAGTCTGAAACAAGGGGCTATGATGGCAGTGCCATGACCAAAATGTAGGGGACAGTATGACCACAGAAGTCATGAAGAAGGAACACATCTGAAAAATGCTTCAGAGGGAAGATTGAGAGATTCGATACCTTATTTTTTCCTGACACACAATCAAGTCAATGCAACCTGTAAGTCATTCTCTTTAGCTCATCTACTGATGTTAATGTTCTATTTCCTTGACTTTCCTATAACATGGAACAATGCATCTGCCCCCTCCTGGTGCAGGAGTAATGATTTGCTGGCAGAAACTCCATAAATCAGTTTTTGCACTGAACATGCTATATTGTTTGGGAACCTAGCTAAATTTTTCCATAACTGCTTTAGTAGCGATTTCCATTTAGAGCTAGGTGGAACAAATTCCTGCTGCTGGCTAAATCTTCTTTTTTCTTTTTCTATAAGCAGGATCTCATGAGAAGGACTAGTGCTCTTTTGTACTTTTCTGTGATGCATTTTGTGTTAGGACCTATGAAAGGAGTCATCTAAAAATATACTGAGTGTTGTAAAAATATACTCGTAATTCTACCAGAATTCAACTTTTTAATAGCTGTGTCTCTTCTCCCTTTATGTCTCCTTTTCAATTATTTATTTCCCTTTGAAAACTGCCAGATTAATTTTTCCTGGACTTTCATAGACACCTACACAGACTGAATGGACCCATGTCCCACCTTTGAGATGCTTGGTGACTGGATGACCTTCAACCTCAGACATAGGAAGATTCACTTTCAACTGAAACCCCAGAATTAGCATTGCCACTTGAATTCTATATTTGACACCCTGCCTATTTTTATGAAAAATGAATTAATGAGCTTTCTTTGTATCTTCTTTTGAGTCCATCTCAACACTGAACCTTGGTTGATAATAATGCTGGTGTCAAAGTGATTACAATTTTAACCTATTTCAATAGCATTTTAGGGCTGCTGAATAATATTTGTCTTCACCTGAGCATAGATACTTCTTTTTGACATAATTCAGAAGCATCCTTTCTCTCTACTTTCTCACACTTACCTCTAAATAAATCACATTTCTTAATCTGCAAATGCAAAGTACAGTCTGATACCTTCTTTGAAATAAACATTGTGTCACCCAAAAAGATATGTCCAAATTCTAACATCTGGTATTTGGGAGCGTGGTTTTCTTTGGAAATGGGATCTTTGCAGATGTAAAGAAGTTTGGGATCTCTAGATGAGATCATCCTAGATTTGGAGTCTGCTCCAAATCCAGCAGCCAGTTGTGCTTATGAGAGGAAAGAGAGGAGATTTGAGACATGGAGAGGAAAGACATGGGGTGACCTATGTGCAGAATGAAGAAGTTGAAGTTCTGCTGCCCGAAGCCAGAAGTTCCAGGACCCATCAGAGGCTAGAAAAATCCAGAGAGCTTCCTCTGAAGAGCCTTGCACAAGTGTAAGATTCTGTAGATACCCTTCATTTAGATTTTCAGCCTCAAGATCTGTGAGAGAGGAGATTTCTGTTACTTTAAACCAGAAAGTCTGTGGCAATTTGTTACAACAGCCCTAGAAAATTAATACTATTATGAAAGCTTTTTGTCTGAAAAGCAATCTAGGAAGGTGTTATTCCAATAATTATTGTGTGCATTTGTTTACACAAAATATCCTTCAAATGACAAACACTTGAAAGTTCTGGATTAAGGAGGCCTACACAGGTAATGACTCCCCCCAAGGTTACCCAAAGACCTTTTAAATATGTAACATTACATGAAAGGCCCTACTTACCTCCCAGTCTTATCTCCAAGCCTTCACTTTGCCATATTGCAACCACTTTGGTTTCTTGAAGGTTGTAGGATATTCTGGCCCCTCCCAAATCAGTGTGTGTGCTCTTCTGCCTGAGACATCTTCTCTCCTGATCTGAAATCACCTCCAGAGCACTGCTTTCTGAGAGGCTCCCCGACCCTTTATGACAGATTGGATGTACCCCTATCCCACTTAGGAACTCCCCTATCACCTGCCCCTTCAGTCCAGTGATGATCACTGGGATTTTTTGTCTCTGATATTGTCTGCATTTTCCACAGGACCATGGCCCCATAAGGGAAGACAAAGGACTTTGTGCTCATAGTTACATTCTATGGATAGCTGGGCACTTGACATATAGCAGGCACTTGTGGTTGGTAAAGAAATCCCAATACTTTGCTGTTGATGAAGCTGTGGCCCGTTAATCACACTTAACCTGTCCTGTTATCAACAATGTTGAAATTGTAGGAAAATCAGTACAGTCATAATTCCCACATTAACTGATTTTAGTAAAGTCTAAATTTTTCTCCTATGGATTTCTAAGCAGACGTAAGTTCAGCTCCAACCCAAAAGCATTTTTTGAATAAGTAAGCACAGCTGAAAGGCACTCAAACCCAGTACCATAGCTTTCCCTGAATATCTTTAACCATTTGTGTAATCAATAAGTGTTGGTAATAGATTCCAAAGATTATGTTCCAAAGTACTTTAAAATCGGTAGGGCAGAGAAATAAAAAGATAACGTGGCCACTATGGCAAGAGTATGACACTGAGTTCTACCAGTAGTGACACGGGACTGGAGAGGTGAATTGCAGCGAAATCAGGGAATTACCAGAGACAGGAAGTCTCGAGCTGAATCTTAGGTAGAGTAGAATAAGCTGGGTAAGTGGAAGCATCAAGTCTAGTCCAGGGCAGTTCCTCAGGTTCAATATTTTGAATAAGTTCATTCTTGTTGTGGATGACTGGTTTGGGTGTTCTAGGACCTTATCAGCATCCCTAGCCTCTGACCACAAGGTACCAATAGGATAACCACAATGTCCCAGGTAGTGCCAACTGTCCCTAGAGGGCACCATCACCCCTGTGAAAGTCACTGGTGGAGGGTTCAGGTAGGGGCCTTTTTGACTGGAGCATGTCTACTAGTTGGTCACCAAAGGTCCTTATAGCTCTAGTAGGGAACACAGGGCAGGGGAGAGACATCAAATCATGAGTCTACACAAAAGATTTTGCATGTTATCCTAATATATTAGTCAGCCTTCCTGCTGCTGAGATGCAATCTCTAAAGGAGGAGAGGTTTAATTTGGCTCATGGTTTTAGAGATTTTGGTTCATAGCCAACTGCCTCCAAGGAAGGAACATCATGGTAGAAGAGTGTAAGCAAAGATATTTAACTCATGGTTTCCAGGAAGCAGAGCAGAGGAACAGTGCCACAGAGAAAGGAACCAGAGGCTGTATGTAATAGCAAAGGTCAGATCTCCATGATCACCTGGACAGACCAGAAAGTGGGCTTTGCTAGTCCCCAGGTGGCCCCCAAGCCAGTCAGTCAAGCTGACTCTGTTAAGCCCAACATGTCAGAAGTTTGAAACTTCATTCCAAAATCACTGAGGAGAAAAGTAAACAATTGTAAGCAGTAAGGGGATGTGACATAACTTGTATTTTAAAAAGTCACTCTGATTACATACAGAGGATGGGTTGAATGGAGGTCAGGCTGAGCAAGCATGAGTCCAAGGAAGATCAATGACTGGGAAGAGAAAGGAAAATGCTAAATTTCAAGAGGCATTCACCTCAAAACTCTAAGGCTTTCTCGAGAAATCATCTTGGAGAAACCCAGAAATCATCTGGGTTTTTGGCTTCTACAACACGAGAGGAGCATCATAAATGTCCTTCATAACACACTGGAAATTAAGCCCCCTGACTTAGAGAAATTATCAGAGGCTTGAACTCAGGGGAAAAAAAATTACTTGTACAGTTTTTTAAACATAATCCAGGCAAACTTATGAATAAAGATAGCATTACTTAAGGCTTTAAATTCAATTAGGGCTTCAACAAAGATTCCTTGAGCAAATTGTCAAAAAAAAAAAAAGAGACCTAGTCATAAAAATAATCAAAATAATCAGTAAATTTCCACCCCCAACCCTAAGTAATGTGTCTACAAGTAAGGCAAAGAATAATCATAGGCAAAGAGCCAAACTGAAGCAACTTTGCCAACTTCATTGACCAACTGTCCAGAAAATTGTCTCATTTCTTTGTTTTCCTATCTGACTCTATGTCACAATAGCAAAAATATTGTGTATCTGGATACTTTTAATTAAATCTATTGGTTCGTTTTATTTTGTTTTATTTTATTTTTCAGTACCAGGGCTTGAACTCACGACCTCACGCTTGCCAGGCAGGCACTTATTCTATTGGTATATTTAGATATACATAATGATAATACTTACCATAGAAAATTTGTACCCATACATTATATATTTTGATTATTTGGATATTTTTAAGTGTTGGATCCTTGAGAATACTGAGAAATAACTCCCAACAGTAGTACTATCTTAGCATTTGTCAGAATTTGTGTTTTCATGTGGCCATTTGTCAGTATAAAAGGCAAGTAACTGACCAGACACACCTGTTATGGTCACCTACGATGAGGGAAAGGTGATAAGGAACCAGATGTCAATTATCAGGAGATTCCACAGTGGCTGGCACTGTGCTAAATGTAAAGGCAATTAAGGATTCAGGCAAAATTTAACTTTCTTAGACTCCATTTTGTGGAGAAGTTCTGTGCTATTTCACAAGCTCATTCACTTGCCTTGCCCTTCCACATGAGGACAAGAGGGACTACTCAGGAATTCAAGTTCAACTTCAAGGAGATTCCACAAGGATAGCGCCTGAGCAAGACCCAAATGGGAATAACTCAATTCGAACCAAGAACAATTCAAAACATATGAAATTTTGATGAATATGAAAACATATTCATCCATAAATACAAGGTATTAATAGAATTTTGTGTGTTGATAAATTATGTATCTTTAAGTGTTTGGTTTCAGTGATAACAAAAAATAGAAATCCTTCCTAATCCATACAATGATGTATCCTTTCTTTTAAGAAATTACCAATCATAAGAACATTAAACTTCTTGTTTAATAAACTGGATTACTTTTTAATCATAAACCAAGTGATGATTCACAAAGTAAACATTAAAATACTTAGCTAATATTGATCAAATTTACCATTAATTCTTTATTATTAGCAAAAATAAGCACTTGTTTTTTCATTTCATATGTGTCACTTGTGTTTGGTGTTTCAGTGCGTAATTCATTGGATCTTCACAGTCATGAGGAAGCAGATATATGATTACTTCCATATTATAGATAAGAAAATTAATATCCTGGTGAAATAATTTACCAGTGGCCATATAGCTAGTCAATGGCAATCTCCGATTAAGGGAGACATTGCCTCCATACTTCATAAATAATAAAACAAACATCAGAGATTGTTCCACATGTAGACCAACCAATTTTAATGAACACAGTTTGGTACAGATACATAGCAAAACTCATTCCATGATAAGACAGAATGTTACATTTATGTCTACATATTCAAAATTGTTACTCTAATAATTTCTGGGGGTATATTCAGCTATGAGAACAAGATGAAGAAAATAACTTTTATCAGTTTAAAAATAGCATTCCTATACACCTATAATGGACTTACTGAGAAAAAATTAGAAAAGCCATATAATTCACAACATCAAGAATAATTAAATACTTAAATATAACCAAGAAAATGAAAGTACTCTACAATGAAAACTACTAAACTCTGGAAAACCAGCTCAAAGAGAACATAAACAAATTGAAAGGTATCTCCATTTCTGGATAAGTGGAATCTATATAGGCAAAATGGTCATACGTCCAAAACTAATATACAGATTTAACACAACTCCAATCAAAATATCACAAAACTAAAGAAAACAACTCTAAAATTCATGTAGAATCAGAAGAGACCATAAGAGAAAAAGCAGTCCTGGGTAACAAGAGCAAAGTAACAGGCATCATAATCCCAGATTTGAAGCTATACTACAAAGCTATAGAGATAAAAACAGCATGGTAGCAGCACAGAAACAGACATGTGGCTCAGTAGAGCAGGATAGAGGATGTAGAAACAATCCCAGGCATACACAGCTATTTGGTCTTTGACAAAGAGTCAAAAGGCATACTCTGGAGGAAAGACAGCCTTTTAAATAAATGATACTGGGAAACTTGGCTATCTATGTACAGAAAATTGAAATAGGCACATGTATCTCAACATGAACTAAATGAAAATCAAAATGAATCAAAGATTGAAATGTTAAAACAGAAGTGTTTAATCTTCTGGAAGACAAAAACAGATAAAATGCTTGAAGTCACAGACATAGGCAAGGACTTAGTGAACAGAAACCCAGTGGCACAAACAATAGCACCAAGAATCAACAAGTGAGATTATATCAAATTAAAAATCTTCAGCACAGCAAAGAAAACAACACGGTGAAGAGAAAACCTGCCAAATGGAAAAAAAATATTTGCCAGCTATTCCTCAGACACAGAACTCACATCTAGAATATATACAGAACCAAAAAATTAGACCTCCCAATATAGAAGACCCTATCAAAAGATGAGCAACTGAAATAAATAGACACTTCTCAGAAAAAGAAATACAAATAGTTAATCAGTGCATGAAAAATGTTCAGTGTCACTGGCCATTAGAAAGATGCAAATTAAACCACTGAGATTCTGTATCACTCAGATGGCTATCATCAAGAAATCCAGTAATTATAAATGCTGGGGAGGCTGCAAGGAAAAGGAACACTTCTACCATACATTGTTGATGGGACTGCAAAGTGGTACAACCATTATGGAAATCAGTATGGAGATTCCTCAAAAATTTAAATCTAGAAATTCCATTTGACCCAGCTATTCCCCTGGTAGGTGTCTTACTCAGAGAGTTAATGACATCACATTACAGTGATACATGCATACCCATGTTTATAACAGCACAATTCATAATGCATAAATCTTGGAAGCAAAGGATGAATGGATAAAGAAAATGTTGTATGTACAGACAATGGAGTACTACTCTGCCATAAAGGAAGGAAAAACTTGAGTCACTGTAGGAAAACAGATGCACCTTGACACCACAAAGTTAAGCGAAGTAAATCAGACACATGAGCTTAAATGTCGTATGGTTTCTCTTACATCAGAAACCCAAAATATAAGTAAAGAGCCAAATTAAAGATAGGTAATAGGAACTAGAAAGGTAAATTCTGTCAGAATGGGGAGGAGATCAAGAAAGGGAGGGAGGAAGGAAAGCAACAAAAGGAGATGAAAAGAAAGAATCAATATGCACTATGTACATGAACCAAGTCCCCGCAAGGAATGTGACCATTATGTAATGCAATATGTAGTAACAAAAAATAAAAACTGGAAACAATTGAGTCTACATTTATACTTAAATGTTTCAGTTCCATTTCAAATACTTCTTTCCTTAAAATTTGTCTTGTTTGGTTTCTAAAAGGCATATGGACTTTAAACTCTGTTTAATAGTAAGAAAATACAACTGTATTTAATTTCCCAAACAGTTCCAAACTACACAAACATAAAGAAAGCTTAAGTACCAAGGAACAAAATCCAAAGAGTTTGAAGATCAGAATTCATACACAAAATGCTAAACTTTTAATGAATTGCTGTATTGTTACCACTTCAGAGGAAATTTTAATTTTGTTTATATTTCAAAAATAGTCAATGAGAGTCAAAAGATCCCTTCTCTCTCCATGTTAGGGACTGTGAATCTCATTTGTCATGCCAGCTCAAGCTTAGTCCTCTGAAAAATGTACTAAATCAGGATGATAACTGTTCAGCAAACTTTCTCCTAAAAGTACAGCAAATATGATTGATTAAATATATCATCGAGGATCTACTGGAAAAAAGTCAGAAACCAGCAACATTTTGCTGCCATTTAATAACTTGTATTTTTGTAAAGTGACCATTAGCATAATATACTAATATAGTTATGACAATCTGCACAGATGAAAATCTCTCAAAGCCAGTATTACATTTTCATCAACTGAATCACCATGTGTTTCAATAAACACAATTATGAATGTTAATATACCAACAGATTGAGTAATTTGATTTCTCAGCATCATTGTTTATGGGGGGAAAAACAAATTAATCATTTTTGAGGTAGTACTTAGGAAGGAAGACTTTTAGAACAGCTCTTCTGCTACTACTCTTTGTTCACTGAATAGGAGTCATGATTGTGTTTGTGACTACCCCATCCTGGGACCATCTTCTTAGTATGTAAATATTCTATGTAGCATATCAATGTAGAGCCAGAGAATTGAGGGCAAATCATGAACTTTATTTTGATAAGGGTCCACAAGACATGTAACTATATTGTAGAAATATCCAGGGGACACAGCTTCTCCTCCTATTGCTTCAGTGGAGACAGTCCCTGAGCAAGCTGCCTGCCAGCCCCGCACTCCTGTGAGCAGGGTGGGACCTCTGTAGACCAGTCATGCTTTCCTATGACCAACGTCATTTTCCAGAAGGCAAGTGACATTGTCATGGCCAGTTCTAAAATGTTCGGCTTTGGAATGGAAGTGCAGATGAAATGGACATTTAAAAACAAAATCATCAGAGCACAATGGTGAGTTTCTGGAGATCAAACTTCCAAGTTACTTTCACCTCATAACAGTAAATCATCAGGGGTCACCAAGGAAGAGATTTTTTTTCTGGTAAGAAGCCACATTTTAATACCATATGAAATTAACCTTTCTGTAAAAATCAAGAAATTTTGCAGTTTCTAATCACCTTCTGACAAACATCCTTCAAAAATAAATGATTTCTAGCCAGGCGTGGTGGCGCACACCTTTAATCCCAGCACTCGGGAGGCTGTGGTATGAGGAGCGTTGTGAGTTCGAGGCCGGCTTGGGTTACAACGTGAGCAAGGCCGGCCTGAACTACATAGTGCAACCTAGCCTCAAAAAAAATAGGGGTGGAAGTTTGGCTCAGTGGTTTAAGTGCCTGCCCGGCAGATGTGAGGTGGTGAGTTGGATCCCCGGTACCAACAGAAAAAAAAAATTTCTTCCTTGTTAAGGAAGTATGGTGAAAAGTAATTTTACCTTTTTTCTGTAAATGTATGCTCAAACTTAAAAAGATCAGTCACAGACTAGGAAAGTAGCTCAGTGGTAGAGTGCTTGCCTCGCATGTGCAAGGCCCTGAGTTTTATCTCCAGTACTGAAAAAGAAAGAAGAATCATTGTAACCCTTGTTGGTAGTATTGTAGCAAGTGTAAAGTGTACAACAGCTACATATCCTGCCTTGGAGTAAGACAAAATAGACTTTCTTGAAAAGAATCCATATCGTGACTTGAACTTCTAGTACTTTGCCTCTGTGACAATTCCAAAGGGAAGACATGGAGTGAGGCAATACAGCACATGCCTATAATCCAGTACTCTGGGAGGCTGAGGCAGGAGGATCAAAAGTTTGAGCCCAGCCTGGGTGACTTTCTAATTTAACAATATCCTGCCTCAAATAAGAAGGGAGAAGGTAGCTTAATGCAAAAGCCCTCTGTTCAATCTCCAGTCTTGGGAAAAAGAAACATGTGAATACAAGCTAGGGAATCCAAGTTTGTTATTAGGCCCCTGAGCTTTCTACCATATGCAATATTGAGCTAATCAAGAAATGAATGTGTCAGAGACAAGCTTGCCACACTTGTCTCAAGTTCTTTCAGTTATAGCCCCCAGTCTTCTTGTTAAGAGTTTCTATCCAGCTCCTCTTCCTGTTTACAAGCTAAATTTACAGAGGAGGTGTAAATGAGACATTTTCTGTACCATTTTCAAAATGTATTGCGGTGTTTAAGAAAGTTCTGACTCCTTGATTTAGTGAGATGATTACACAGAACAAAACCCAAACTTGTACATCTTTCTCTAATATTCTTCTTCATGTTAATCCCTAACAAAATTTGCAGATGCATTTGGAGCTTCAGCTACAATAAAATTAAAAATTTAAGAGTCTAATATTGAGATCGAGTAGCCTAAACAAGGCATTTTTATGGGTCACATTTTATTCTGGGACTTCCTATTTTTCACTTACTTCAAGCAAGTTTATAATTGTTCCTTGCAACATTTTTAGAATAGCTGCTTTAACATCAGTCATCTCTCACTGGTGTCTATTTTTTTTTTTTTTTTTTTTTTTTTACCTTAGTCAGCTTGAGATCTTCCTGGTTCTCCTCATGATTGCTCTTTGTCTGAATCTAGACATTTGGGCTGTAGTGTTACCAGACTAAAGACCTTCTGTTGTCGTTGTCTCTCTGATTTTAGCTCTCGTTTCCTTCTCAACCTTCTTTCAACCCTTTAGCCCAAAGTTCAAGTACAGCTAGGGAAAAGGGGAAAATTGGCTCATAGATGGAAGCAGCATGGTGCTTCCTGTGTCACATTTAGATTCTCCAGGAAGAAAGGACCTGTCATTAAAGTGCCTTTATGAGCCACAGATGCCAGGGAAGCTGCCATACCCTGCCCTGCTCTTCCATTCACTGCCTACTAATGTCACTTGTTTTCTGAAATACCTAAGTATCTTCACTCTCTCAGACTGCCACTCTCCTTTTATGTACAGTCATAATTCATCATTGAAGATTAGCGGGAGAGGAATCAAGTCTGAATTAAGAATCACGCAATTACTATTTCAGTAGAAGTGCATACAGGTTTATCACATTTAATTCTAGACTTCATTCAAAAACATGGCTGGAACTGTTACAAAGAAAATTCCTCACAACACCTGTGTTAAACTAGAGACATCCCATTTGTTCACTAGCAGATAGTCATATGCACTGAAACCTTAGCTGTTTTCTTGAGTAGGAAAGTACTGCTTTTAAAATCCTGTTTATTTAGTCTCATAGCAAATCTCATGTAAATCTCAACCCAACCCTTCCCTGAAATTTCATAAATTCTAGTGTAGTAGAATCCAAATTAGAAGTCTGATGATATATGATATTTCAGTTTAAGTGGCATAAATTAAACTGCTTTGCACCATAAGCAGTAGAATCTGGTTTGGCACAATCATTCCATGAGCCAAAATCCTAATACAGTTATTTTCTGAGTGACTCATTTATCAATCAATTTAGTGGGCTATAATCAGTATTGGTTTGTAACGATGATCTGTAGATACTAAGTCATACCTCTTTGAATACTGCTTTTTCTGTGTGTATGATAAATTCAGGCTAAAACCATCTTGTAGAAGAATCATCTCAGTGTTTTAAAACTGGCGTGTGAAACTCAGAACAACTGAAGTTTAGCAGAAATAGAAAATCAGAGGTTGTTTGGAACAGTTACACACTGTGCAGGATTTTATGTGTTGACAGTTTGTATCCCTACTTCTAGATCAATTTGGTCATCTTATCGGGTAATTCTTATATTTATTATTCATAAAATTAAAATGTGCTTCCCATTACTAAGGGAAGGATGAATATGGCAGAGAAGAGTTGTATTTCTTCCCCTTTGAGGGACAGCAGTGTAAGTTCCATGGGTAATAAAATAGCAAACTTTTGGAAAATGAAGATTACAGTTTTATAAAGCAGGGAAGTAGTGTATATTTTTACCTTAATAAGGACTTAGAGGTTAAACATTTGTCATTTCCCTCTGTACTCTGAGTCATGAAGCAACTGAAAAAAGAAAACAAGATCAGTTAGAAATAAAGACATCAGCCTAGACTGTGTTGACTAAGCAGTATGAAATTTTCACCTCCTGCTTTTCCAGAGTCCATAGGACTTACAGGTGATTACAGCACCACAGTGCACCCACAACACTTAGAAAACATAAAAATCCCCTCCCCACCCCCATGCAAGGCCATGTTCTCAGGACCAAAGTCATAGTGCAGTCAGCCACATGCTGGCCAGCACAGTGTCCACCAGCCCCATGTAGCAGTTGAGTACTCAAAACATAAGTATTGTGACAAACACATCAAATTTCTATTTAAATCAAAATTTAAAACAATGCTCACTTCATTTGTTGGAAGACTTTTAAGTCTGTTTCAAACAACTCAAATATGTGTAAATTTACTCTTTCAACTGTGTATTACATGGTATCTAACTACAAATAACTGATTCCCCATTAAAATGAAGGGGCCAGATTTAGAGATCATATAAGCATAAATTGCATGAGGTTTAAAGGTCTAGAACAAAATAAAAGATAAAGTGTAAAATAGCTCATTAATAATTGTTCACATTTTGCATATATCAGGTTGAATAAAATGTCAAAATTGATGATTTTTTTAAAATTTCAGCCATTCTCTTTTAAATGTGACTTCTGGAAAAATACTCAATTGCATATGTGGTTCACATCATATTTCTATTAGACACACTCTGTTAGACAAGGATCCTGACTTACATGCTAGTTGGCTTGTGAAGTTCCTGGTATGCTGGGGGAAGGAGAATGAACTGCCAATGGGAAGAAGAGAAGGGAAACCATTGATTCTGGCTTCCCAGGAGGCTGACTAGTCTGGGCCATTTTGTACCCCATGTGGCTTCTAAGCCAGAACTTAAGTGCAAGAAATTGTCCATCAAGAAATTATTGATGCTGCCAGCTGCCTGTTCTAAAACATAGGCTTTAAAAGCCTGAGCATCGTCTTAGCATGATGTTTCCCCTCCACACCTTGCTTTCATGAAGCTTTTTCTTCCTCTAAGATTGGTTAATATTAAATTAAAATTGCACTATAAAAATTGCCTCTTACCAGTCATTTTCCTATTGTAGCACAATATAACATTCCCTGAATATCTACCCATCTCTCAACCCGGGTAAGAAGCATAAGAAATGAGATAACTACCAATGCCCAGCCTGCCAAAAATCTTTTACTTGCCATTCTGGTGGAGGCAATATAAAAATTGCATTGCCGAGGTCTGAAAGGCAGTTCTACCCATTTTGATTTCAGCAGCTCCCTTTTATAAAAGCACTCATCTCTTTCACATGGGCTGTGGAGCCCCCACCCAAGTGACGCTGTCTCTCCAGACTGAGTTCCCTGGGACAAGCTCTCCTGGACCTCAGCCCAAGAACAGGACTCTATGTGGCTATTCTGAGATCCAGGAAGTCACCTGGACCATCAGGATCAAAGCTTTCTTGTTCCCCAAATCCAGGCATCACTGAGTACATTGCTCAGTTCATCTCCCCACACTGGTATCTCCTGTGGCTTACTCCTAGCTCCTTGTTTAGTGATGTTTCCCCAAACTTCGGTATTCACTGGAATCTCCTTACAGTCTTTAAAAATGAGGCCCAGAACCAGGCTACAGTAGATGCGAGAGCTACAGAGAACAGCCTGAAAAAGGTTTGCCAATCAGAGGACCCATATGCACCCTGACCCCTTGCTACAGCACTAGCACACAACTCATCCTTCTCATGAAAAATAAGATGACTGAAAACCAGTGGAAAAACACCTGAAACGGTTGCCTCAGAACTCACAATTAAGTCCTCCTTACTTGCTGAGACAAGGAAGTAAAGGTAGTGGTACCAAGGGAAAGTCTACTTGCAGGGCTTTATATAATGCTTTATAGACATTATGTGCTCAGTGCTCACCTGGGGACAGAAAGAATGCTTTTAATATATCACAAACTATACCAACTCTAAAAATCTTTTATTAATACATTAGTCAGTTTTCCTGTTGTTGGAAAAAAACTACCTGCCACGCACAATTTGAAGGAGAGGCTTAATTGGTTCATGTTTTCAGTCTAGGATGGGCTGGCTCTGAGGTGGAAACATCATAGAGAAATGACTTCAGGGCAGCTGGGAGACAAGGATGGGTAACAGGGTCAAAGAGGAATCAGAGAAGGATCAGCTATATAGCCCAGGGCCACACCTCCATGACCACCCTTGGCCATGCCTCCATGACCACCCAGGGTCACGCCTCCATGACCACCCTTGGTCACGCCTCCATGGCCACCCATTGGCCATGCCTCCATGACCACCCAGGGCCCCACCTCCACGACTCACCCACCCAAACACACCCAGGAGCTCCTCTGCTGATCTACTACGCATTTCTTAATTCGACGAAGTTGACATACCAGAATTAACAGTCATGTCACAATTAACTAATATGTCATTAATATATTAGTAAGTGAAAATTATTAATATAAGTCAAAATTCGAAGGGCCATTTGGCATTTAATTTCTTGTCAGGCAATAGGGGAAAATGTTTCTGTTAAAGAATTAACCATACAAAACAGTGATGGTGGACGTTTTAGAGCTTTCAATGATAACGAACAGCCCACTGTGGTATATGTGCCTAAGGTTCACCACCACTGATCCAGAACAACTGAAATTCTGCCCATCACAAAAGGCAGCATAAATGTGGGGTTGTTTGTTTGTTTGTTTGTTTGTTTTCAGAATGTGGAAAATAATTTGTAACAGAATTTGAAAATCCAAAACAGTTTTAAAAGGCTTCAGGTTTGAATGTAGCCAAGATCCACAGAAAATGTACTGCACTCAGGAAAATCAGCCAGGTGTCAGGGTCTCCTAGAGGAATTTGTCACAGCCAGACATTAAGAAGAGAGATCAGAAAGGGACAGGCAGAGGCAAGAGGAAGGCTGGCAGCTCTTTCAGGCGTTAGTCCAGGGGACCGTCATAACCCATGCTGGGTTTTCAGGACTTGAATTATAAGCTAAATAATATAGAACTTTTTTTGCAGTCCTTATCTTGGTTAATTTACTTTAAATTTAGAACCAAAGCATATAAAAGTAAAAGTAAAAAAAGAGATACTTCCTATATTCTGACATAGTATTGTTATTTTTCCAACACGTGGAATTATTACATTTGTATCCTTGTAAGACACATGTTAATGTTGTTTTGCTTCACATGAAATCTAATCTTTAGAAAAATTCTATCTCCTCTATATTTAACATGTTTGAATGTCCAAATACCACTTACTAATATAACACTTTATGTTGCTATTGGCAAAAGATTTCAAATGGTATGTACTTAATTTGAAATCTTTTGTACTTTGTATGAAGTATGAATGTGTCTCTAAATTCTCACCAAATTCTCATATTATCATTATGAGCCAGATAGGTGTTAGAACTAGGGTGAGTCTGTTTCGTTTTCTAATACTGTATCAGCAACTGTAAGACATTAAATGGCCAAGAACTTGGCATCAGGAGAAGAAAGTCATATTTCAAATGATGCTTAAATTTTTGAGAGGAGATGCCCTAAGGACCCAAGGGGATATTTGTGCCTAAGAAGCCAAGTCCATTTACCATGTAGAAGCTGAAGTTCAGAAACAGAGCTCTGACATGATACAATAAAACTTCAGTGCAGTAGAGTCAGACAGAGCACTAGAAAAATCTGGTTTATGCATCTCTAATACAAATTATACTCAAGAAAATGATTTGCATCTGTTTCAGTAGATTATTAAGCATAACATTAATATTTAAGCAGTGTGACTCACAGCAAGAACATGGACAATATTGATTGTCTTCAGAGACTATATGCTAAGAAGTCTTTCCAGCACTAACTACACAGTATGTTATTAAAAAGAACAACTTGGTGCCTGTTTTGGACTCAAGTATGCTGAACTGAATAAGATATTGCTTTCAAGGGCAAAGACTGAATATTAATCCAAACAAACATATTTGAGAGCTTTCTAATGTTTTCTTAGCGTTGAAGGACTCCACTAAGAAGAAAACTGAAATGTTTTTAGCAAGTTCTTGGGTGAATAAGTTGAACTGTGTCACAATATGAACTGTGACATCTTGAATTCCTAACCCCTGCTACCTGAGAATGTGACCTTATTTTGAAATTATATATGCAATCAAGTTAGCTGGCAGTCATAATGAAGTCAAGTGACTTTCATCCAATGACTGGTATCCTTACAAGATAGAAAATTTGGTCACAGCAAGAGAGCATCTGTAAGGACAAAGACAGAAACTGAATGTCAGGTGTACAAGTCAAGCAGCACCAAGGATTGCTGTTAACCTCCAGTAGCCTGGAAAAGGTAGGGAGATATACCACCAATCTAGAATCTTCAGGGAGAGAGAGAGAGACAGAGACAGAGACAAAGACACAGAGAGAGAGAGAAAGAGAAAGAGAGAGAAAGAGACTGAAAGGGAGACTGAGAGGGAGGGGAGCGGTATAGGAAGAAGAGGAGAGAGAAGGGGAGAAAGGGACAGAGAGAGAAGAGCAGGGGATGGGAGGAGGACTGAGGGGTGAAGGAGATCTGCTGTCTGTTCAGTTTGGACCTCCTGGTCTGTTTGTTAGTGCAGAAACTCGCCTATTTCTTGCGAAAATACATTTCTGTTGTTTGAAGCCACCCAGTTTATGGTAATTTGTTACAGCAACCCTAGGAAACTAACAGACATGGTTATATCCAAACCCATCTCTTGAGAAACTAAATTTTTGTCCTTGAGTAAATATGACATGTTAATATACAAATGACTCAGAATGTCCTCCTACTTTTTTAAGTAGTAGTCTTGGATTGACATTAGGCTTACAAATGCCCTAAGATTATTTTTTAAACCATATGTTACCAAGAAATAGGCGAGTTTCTGCACTAACAAGATGTGGCTCTGTAACAATTAGCCATCTGTTTATAATGCTGTTAGGAACTGACAGCCTCTCAATGAAAGCAGCAAAAGCACTAGAAATATTATATCTGCCAAGTTCTAGTCATTCAGCATCTTACATGGTAATTTGTTTTCTCCTGAGATCGCTAAGGAGAGAAACAAACCATGCTGTGCTACAAAATAAACTTTGTAAAGCAGGTAGCTTAATAGCAAATTAATGATATGCTGACAAGATCAAGAGAATACAAAAAAAAAAAAAAGGCAACACATAGCCACACTTTCTGTAGTGCAGCCCACAATGCAGGTTTAAGAGATTCTCATAAGGGCCCAGTATTTATGTTTTTTTCAAGGAGTTATTTGAAAAACAGAGGGTAAAATGTTCTTAGATGACTTTGCTCAGTGCCAGTTTCTTTTAAATCTTATTAGAATTCAGACATCATTACTTTGATATGCTTCTCAATGAGTGTCCAAGTCTAAAGCCTAGAGTTTAGATTCTTTCTGTCTCATCCTTGGTCTGACGGTTGGTCTCACAAAAGATGTTAATAAAATAAGGTTTATTATCAGGAACAAAGTAACTTGAAATAAAATTCATGGAAAGCAAATGAAATAAAGCAAATGGTACAGTCTGCCTATAGTATGAGTTATAGTATGTAATTATCCATTATAAAGTGAAGTTTACATTAGTTGCTAAAGATCTTGTTATCTATTTCACTAAATAAAGATGTATAATAGATGATCGGTAGGTAGGTAGATCTTATACACTGGCTTTATTTTTTTTTAAAAAAACCTTCAGTATTTGAAAACTCTGTGCAAAAATACAGTTTTCATATATTTCCCAGTCAGAATAAAAACCCTGCATTCGTTGTCTCTACTATCAAATTATCTGTAAGATGATAGCAAAGAAATATCAGGTGACAACTTTGGATGAGACATAGTAGGTCCACTATTTTCTTTCTTGTAGATTTGTCTCAAGCAGAGGATGCCAATTACTTTTTTCATGACTCTATTAATTGATGACATCACCTCAGTTATCACCCTGATAGGTTTTCAACAACTCTAATCCCATAGGACATATGGTCTCTGTTACAGGGAAAACTACCAGTATGGCCCTGGGAACTCAGTTTGATGCCTTTCTAACCCCATAGTTATTAGTGAATCACCAACTCATATTTTTCAACTGCTATGGGAGCATTCACTTTATTTAAAACATCATATTAGACAAAATAAAGGATGCTGAGATAAATAAATTCCACCCCATACCTATAAATACTTCACAGCACAAAAGGACAGAGAAGTCATGCATATTTAAATGCAAAATAATATTATGGTTAAGTCATCATGATTTACTTGGTCATTCAATAAATCCATTGAACACCTACCACAAGCCAACTCTGACTTCAGAGCTGGTGGTACGAACTGAGTCAGATTCAAGCAGCTGCCAACCTCAGAAAGGCTGTGATCCAATGGGAAGAAAGAGACATTTAAGCTACCAATTGCACTGTAAGATCATCAGTGCAATGAGAGGTGAAATCCCAAAGACAAAGGGAAGGCATAACTAGAAAACCTAACCTAGTGGTGGCAAACCTATGGCACACAGGCCGTAGCCAGCTATTTGTTATCATTTAAAGCTCTAAAAGGTTCACCATCACAATTTAGCCCAATACAAAGGACCCAGAAAGGATTTCTTTAAAGTAGGATGTAAACTAAGACATCAGTGATAGGACGTCACAAGTGTGAGACGTAGTAGTGCAGATATAACCTAATTAGTAACTACCTCCAACAAGCCCCTTCAAGGTAGCTTTGGAGGTCACCACCATCCTTTTGGCCTTCCCACTGACAGAAAATACATTGCTTGGCAAACCATGGGTTCTCAATGGCTGTTGTATCACAGTGATTAGTATAATAGGAGTTTAAAGTGCAATCTACAGGTAGATCTAGAAAGTATGAACACCACTTGAAACTTACAAGTCATTTGCATCAATTCCAAAGATTCCCCAAGCATTGTTCCAAGCATTCTATTTGATACCAAAAATAAATTTACATTAATAAGCTTCTCTCCTGTGAATAATTCATATTGACAGCTTAGAATTTGTTACAGTTTCCCACAATCTAGTTCTTTATTTGTCAGTGTGACTAGAAAGTGGATTCAGGAAGTAATTTAACACAAAAATGTCCTAGGATGGGTTATTTCTATTGCAAAGCTTTGTAACTAAGACCCTTTCCTTTAGCACTGAGCTGGAATCATGGTTCAGTAAACAATCACTGGTTGAGCATCTGTGGGATCACTCTTTAATGAAAGACAAAAATATTCCATAATGTTTTAATATTGTAAAACTGCATTTGCTACTAACTATAAAACAAATAAACATTTAGAAACGTTTGTACCATCGCTGGCATTTGAAGTATTTTTCAAGCCACTGATTGTATAAATTAGACACAGCATAGATCCTTCTAGGAAGTTATGCCCAAGATATGCCAACCCTAAAGAGACCAATGCAGAAACTGCTTTCGAAAGGTATTGCCCCAAAATTAACTATTTGCAAGAGAAATTTTCTAGGGCTGTAGTGCAGCTCCAGAAAGTATCTTTCCATTTCATTTCTGCCACTTCAGCAGTTCTCTTAAAACCGAAATTTACAGAAAAAAAGATGAAGCCTTTCAATAACTCTTTCTGCCACGGTGGTGGGGGAGTAATTGACTGTGATGATGACGCAGCTCATTCTCAGGGTGGAACAGAATCAGGATGACATTTTTAAAGTGAAAACAAGCCTATTAAGGTGCACCAAAGGTAGGAAGTGCACCAAATGGGTGTACAGTTCAATCATAAGGTCTTGCTTTCGGATTAGATGTAAACACAGTATAAATTTATTAGAATAAAAAAAAGGGTTGAGGATCTGTTAAAAAGGGGAAACTCTCAAATTGACAGTCTGTAAAGAGAATGAGAGTCTCAAAGTGGGACTACTGAAGAGTCACTTGCTTTCCGGCTATGTGAGAAAGAAATGAATCAGCCCTGGGTGGGGAGAGGAAATCAGTGCATTATAGACAAGGAAAGCAAAAGGAAGAATAAAGGTCATTCATTTCAGCTTGGAAGGAAGTGGCAATTTCAAAATAGTTAAGGATGGGCAATGAAAAACTAAACTACAATATGAAGACTGATTTTTTTTTAATCCAAAGAAATATACTAGTGTCCCGAAAGAATGGCTATAGATATGGTTTTGTTTTTTTCCAGTTTCTGCTTGAGGCAAGAGTCTGTAGTATGATGGAAAATATAGATCAAAGATAAGACTTGTGCCAAAGATGGACTGCTTGTCCTGTTTTAATATCAATTTAAAGTTAGCCTAGGATATTTTATATCTCATCAGCTACTTATTCTGATCTTTTTAAAGCATCCAATAAATATTTATTCAGCCTCAGTATTGTGCTAGTCCTGAGGAAAGCATAAGAAATAAGGACAATCCTATGAAAGGGGCACCATTATTACCCCGTTAACAGATGTATAGACTGACCCAAAGGCACTGGGATGCCCATGGTCCCAGAGCTGGTAACTGGCAGACCTGCTGTGTTAGTTCAGTCCCTCCACAAAGCAAGTGCCGAGACAGAATCAGATGTGCAAGAAATTCACGGTATTTGTCTATGACAGGAAATAGGCTGAGGGAGGTAGAGAGGATTTGGGAGAGCCTGGGACTCCAAAGTAGGTTTATCCCTGTTGAGAAAAGGAGGGAGGAAGGAGCATTGAATGGGAAAATTCCTAAACTGCAGTAAGTTCCACACTGTTTGGGCAAGGCTGATGAGGAGTCCCACATCTTTCAGGACCGGGGATGCGTGAGCACTCTGAAAGATGGGAGGCCTCCAGGCAGCCATACCACCATCGGGCCAGTCCATCCCCTGCATCAAGGCAGTGAGAAGGCCATCTCACCACTGCCACAGCTGGGATTCCAACTCAGAACTCTTCCACCACTACGCTGATGTGAGCCTTGTACTATATAAATAAACAGAAATGCAGCCTTCTCTACGTGCTAACCTCTACTGCTATGCACAAGTTCTCTCCGTCCATTCTAATAACATCCAAACCACATATTATATTTCTCTTCCATGAGAATGAGAAGGAGTCCATCAAAGCAGCCAGAGGAAAGTAAAGAGGATGGAGTCCGCATCTCTCCTGGAGACACTGTGAAGAATGTGAAAGCAGACGTCTTGCTTTCCCCTAGTCTGAAGACAGGGGTCCCTATCCTGGGGCTCCTCCTTTGCCTAGAGCTAACTCAACACCCCCCCACACACACACCCCACACACATGCACTCTATTACCTGATCTCTGATGAGAAGATGGAGCTTTAAAGCATCGCTTTAGTTTTGGCTGAGCTTAGTAAAGGAGATGTTTGGACTAATTGCACCCATATGTGAACTCGGAGTGAAGATCGCCGGCCTGCCCACTGCAGGATTATGAGAACAGTCTGGCCATCGTTTGTAGAGTAAAGTTACATTCTCATGTAATAGAAAAAGGACATACCCGTATGTCGATTAAAAGAATGTACTGGACATTTAATTATATGACTAATTATTTGCATTGGCAGAAGAATGCTAGTGAGATGAAGTAGCTAATCTTCTTCCTCTGTCCCCACTTATGCAGCTCACTGGCCTCCCCTGAGGCCATTACAGCAGCCATTAAGCTCACAGAGGTCGCTGTCCACCACAGCATGCAGTCTGCGCTCCATCCCTGCGCCCCATTCTTTTTTGCCTCTGTGTTCATCCTGTCATCGTTCAAAGGACAAAATTACAAAAACTTAGTGGTATTAATTGGCTTTATTTTGTGACTCTAGAATTGGACAACGCTTCCATCCATAAATAGAATTAGAGTTCTGATGAATTGGGCGGAAGAAAGCAGGGGACAAAAAGCAGATTGCTCATTTCAAAGCTACTTTCCTAAAAAGGTAGGATAGGGAGAAAAATCAACAGAAAATAACGGATCGGTTAACATCAGATTACTTCAGGTTACTTTTGTAAGGATTAAAGGATTAAAGGACGCTAAGGATTAAAGTGGAGGAGACTTCACTGTCACGTGGATTGGCCCGTTGGGGAAATTTGGGTATCTCCTACCATGCTGATTTCTCTGAGGTCAGATAGCAATTTAGTTCTGGTTTGATGAGTGGAGCTTCAGTCTGAGTGGCTCCGTTTTTGTGTGTAGTCTAGTCCACGGAGGAGCTTAGTCCAAATCAATGGGCTCCTGGAGCTTTTCTTAAACACTTCAATTGTCAGTTCGTTTCCACCATATTACTCCTCCATTGCACACAGCAACCCTATCAGCTCTTCTTCACTTTAATACCACATAAGTTGTGAGAGTATTTTAGGGATTTATCTCACAAACCAGTGCCTGTCACGCTTCCTCAGCAACCTCTGTCCATATCTTCCAAGTTCTGGTGTCTCCTTCATTTAGTTCTGGATCTTTCACTTAAATCAGAGAAACTACCCAGAAGTCCCGGTGTTTGGAGTTTTTCTCTGTTTTAATTTTTTTATCCCCCACAGGCCCTGTGGGGAAACCCATGGCAGAACTGAAAAGAGAATCTGCTTCTACCTTGCCCACACTACATGCTCTTACTATCACAAGAGTCTGCTTCCGTGGGAAGACAGATAGCCACAGCCCACCTGGAAAGGGGGTGGGTTCCATCTTATTGAAAGATTGTGAGGCATGTTGTTGACACTCCTAAAATTCTTTGCTCTGAGTCTTTGATCATACAATAGTTTTTTTGGAACCTTTTCTCTTTTGGGTATTCATGTATGACATCCAATTTTGTGATTCTTATTAGCATTTGATTATATCTCGGACATTCTTCAAATTGTAGGAACAATGTAAGTCATACATCAGTCATTGTTTGTCAAAAAACTACAGAGGTAAATGGAAGAATAATTATTATTTAACTTGTTTATGATTTGATGTTGTTATTCTTTTTTAAAGAGTGAAGCACATTTGCACTTGTCTAGAGATCTGAAGATTAATCAATCTGTCTTCTAAGTCTAGAGACAAGATAGGCAGGTTTTGAGATGAGCTGTTCCAGAAAGTAAATGTCATAATAGATTCCTGAAGGTCATTCTGGTGTTTTGACTGTGACATTACTTCAAATTAAGCATTTTTCACAATATGATATAAAAGAATAAAATAGTAAAACTTGATTCAATTTATTCCTTATACTAAGAGGCTTTATCATTATAAGTTAGTGAAAACAAATTTATCCATGAAACCACTTGTGCCATAGATGCTTTTCACAATTCCACTACTGAATCAGAGCTGGCTATGTTTTTGTGCCTTCCAAGTATATCTACCAAGTACGCTTCTCATGCTTTAAATATTAAACAAAGGGGTAAATGAGCAAATAATTAAAGTACAAATATATATTTTATATATTTACATATAATATATATTTACATATATATTAGTTGTCATTGTTTCATGTCTTTCTAGAATAATACACATGTAAGAAATTATTCTCAGTATACTATATGTGCTGCTCAAAACCTAAATATGAACACTGAATAAAGTAAAAGTGCTAACAAAATTCTAAGGTTGTGTTAGATTGCCAGTAATGCTAATTAATTTTATTTAATGGTGTATGAAGTTGCAGTCAACATTGTAAGCCTACCTTGATAGATAGGCATCTCTCTTCCAAACTTTGTTCTCTTCATTACAATTAATCATACTGTACTAATTGGCCTTTATTTACAACTAAGAGACCATAAACAGAAGCCTTGTTTTAAAAAAAATGAGTGCATATTGACATGTCTTCTAAGTCAGCTAAGAAAAATATAAAATACGAGGCTCCTTTTGCTTCAAAATCCTATCTACTATATTCTTGTAGGAAAGAATAAAAGGTTTGTAAGAAAAAAAGCAAACCAAGTTATATAAATAATAATAAAAAAATATTTTAGCATAATTGTTGCAACTTTAACAATAGAGATTGATTTATGCTTTGGGGGAATATTCAGACTCTTCTTTGGGTCTCCATCTTCAAAAGTGAGTGGAATATGTCTGAGGAATATTTGCCAATGAAGAACAGGGAATCTGAGAGTAGAGCAGAGAGACTGGTCCTGTGTACAGGTGACTCAATATTGTAATGCCATAGCACAGTATTCCAGTCATCTCATTGCAGAACAGAGAATTTATTTCATGTATTTACTCATTTTGGGATAAGTCCAAGTAGGTGCAATCTTATTTGTGAGACTAAAAAGAAAATTCCAGTAACCAACAGGAAGAGCTACTCAATCCAGTGTTTCCCTCTCTCTTGTCTAGGATCACACCCTCCCTGTCCCTTTCTGTCCTGCTCCATCATGTCATTTCCATTTTCATTTCCATTTCTCCATCTTTGTTTCACTCTTGTTTAGTGTCTTATGTCAAATTTGCTTCTGAAGTGTATTGGTTTTTTTTAACTTTTTGCCCTCCTTCTTCTCTTATTGCTTATTATTCCTGTCATGCAAAACTGTTTCTTTGATTTAACTTCAAAAGCAGATTAGAATAACATTTTCTGTGTATATTGCTCAGAGTAATTTTTGTTTCACTCATTTTATGTGTGTGTGTGTTACACCAGAAAAGAGAGGGGGCATGTTACATTCCCCATTATAGAACAAGAAAGGCATGAACCACTCTTACTTCAGGAACAGCAGGTAACAGATAAAATTGCAGAAAGCTTGTGATCATGTACTTTGCCAAACCTTAGGCTCAAACTGTAAAGTAAATAATGGCATGCCTTCCTTTGCCCTCACAATTTTAGTGTTTTAAAACAGTAGCCATGATAACCAGCCCTCCACTGCTTTGCTAAGTCAATGCTAAGGTAACAACAATACCTTCCAGAAAGCTTGAATGCAGGGCACTTACTACTTACACGCCATTTATTTTGTCACTGCCCACCCACCACATCACCAGGAGCACTGCTTGCAGGATGAGAGAAGAGGTATACCAGAAAGACTATGGCATCTTCCAGACAGCTGGGAGGGGATGCTGCAAGTTCAGGAAATGTGTTGGGTGGTTTCAAGCAGGGTTTAAGGATGTAAAGGTTTGTTCTGGATGCTGTTAGGATGTGGACACAATTTGATAAGTAGATGTCATAATACTTTTTTCTAAGAGGTAGGAGGAGCAACGTGGGGCTGTTGGTCACTGAAAAGAATCTATAGACACTCATTTAGCCAAAAGAGGGAAACGTTTGGTTATTTCTTTGGTCACATGGGTTACCTTGCTTGGACAGGAAGTGATCTTTTTGACAGGAAGTGATCTTTTTGATCACGGTCGTGGGGTGACCCTTTCTGATTATTCTGATATTCTGTGCAAATTGTATTATGTCCAGATCCCAGCCATTACCACAGTCCCACTGCTGGCTGTAGTTTCTTGGTGTTTTTATTTCTTTCTTACATCCCAGAGTAAATAACAGAGAACCAATCAGTCAATTCACATATAATAGCTGCAGTGGCCAGCACTGGGCTGAATATTACAAACACCATCTGGAGAAATGCTCATCAATGAAACACCAAGGTTAAAAAGCAATATGAAAGAACTTTTGAATATTTAACCAAGTTTTGAAACTAAAGCAAGTATTCCACCATGTGTGAATCTTGTACCATAGAAAATGTTATATAAAAAGTTTTGAGACAATTTTGTGCATGGTGGTACATGTCTATAATCCCAGCACTCTTGGAGGCTGAGGCAGGAGGATCAAGAGTTGAAGCCTATCCTGGGCAATTTAGCAACTTGGTGAGACTTAATCTCAAAGTAAAATATAAAAATAAACTGAAATTATAGCTCCAAAACAAGGCTCTGGGTTCAATCCCAAGTAGCCCACACACACAAACACATGCACACACATATTAATAAAGCTAGCCATTTATTTCATACCAATAAGAACTGATACCATCTGAAATCCATTTTGATAAATAATTTGTTCTTCCTCCTAAATATACTCAGAACATTCTGTCCTGACAGAGGTTTTTATTTTTCCTAGCTATAAAGTAAGAGATAGCAACTGCTTTTTATTGTTTTTATTGTTGTTTTTCTCATGTAGCAGCTAAAATTTGTATAGTATTTGATTTTATAAATTTAAGCCTGGGTTTATTACTTTTCAGCTTTAAGAGATAGTAAATCATTAAAAGAATTTGAGCATGAGAAGGAAAGTTTCAGTTAGAAGAATGATTTCACATTTGGGGACCGCTTCCCTATTACTGTTTTCATCCCTACATTACAGAATTCAAGGTCCAGGCCCAAGTGGAAGCAAAGGTGAGGCAAGGCTTAGCTCCTCCTTTGCTGTTTCCAGCCCTGAGCTATCTCATTACTATACACTGATAGGTGCTCTTTGCAGACATCGTAGTAACACCTTCCCGACATCTTGTCATGGCTTTTCCCATGGAAAGTTTAGGATTTTTCTTTTTCCTCTGAGTGAAATGGTGTATTGGATTGTCCCATTTTTATTTTAAAGAATAAAATCTCTAAGAAGGATTTTTTATGGAAAAATGAATTACTTTTAGATTTAAAATCATAACAAAATCTAATGAAGATGCTCATGAATGAATAAGCAAACCAGTGTGTTAATACAATGGACTATGACTCAGTAATGAGGTGGAACTAAATAGTTGCATCTTGCAACATAGATGAGTCTCAGAAATATGCTACGAGAAAGAAGTCATACAAATGATTGATAAGGGCAATTGGTTTGTTGGAAGATTGAGTCAAAACTTCCTTGATAGGTATCAGGGAAAAAGAATTAATTTGACATGGTGCATGATTTGAAAATCGAATAATTCTTCTCATGAACATTTATTGGTCCTTTACTAATTGTTCTGCTCTTTCACAAACATTATCTCATGCAACTTTTCAGAAACAGCCTGGAGGATGCATATTGGTGATGGGGTTCAGGATATACTACTCCAAATATGATCCTTTTGCATTTCAAAAAACAACAGGAGCAGGCCGTAGAAGCCAGAAAGAACTCCTTTTGCCCCTTCTCCCCAGAAGTGAGCTATAAAAGTCCCCTGAAAATAGATTCGAGACCCTTATTTCAGAGGGGTCCTCCTTGTAGTGTGAGAAAAAAAGAATTATCATCAGCAAAGATTCAGATGAGAAAAGAATTTGAACACACAGCCCCTACTAAACCCCTCAGGTTTATTACCATTAAATCACTCCTCCTTTGTCAACTATATTCCTCCCCAACTATCCCCTTCATCAGACTTAGCATAAAATAGACCAAGTTTTCACTATCATTTTTGGCTTTTTATTTCTGAAGGCTACCGTGTCACATAAAACTTACATTAAATAGGCATATACAATTTTCTCTTGTTAACCTGCCTTTTGTTATGGGAATCTCAGTCTTGAACCTAGTGATGGGTTCTTTCCTCCTTTATGCGATTGACTATTTTTATTGACAAAGATACTGAGCCTGGGAAGGCTCAATATGGTGCTGAGCTGGGTCCTGGCTGGTTCCTGAGTCTTAGCTCTTCCATACCACATAGATGTTTCCCAGGGGACAGAGTAGACAGGGACACAAGGGGCTATTACACAATGATGTACATGCCACAAAAGAATCATGCATAGAATTTATGCCAGGGATGAGCCATAGTTCTTAGTACATCAAGAACAAACACCAAGAATGATAATTTTCCAATGAAAAATTGCTTTTTGTTACCTGTTGTACATGTTAAAGCATGTTTACTTATTTTCCTTCCTCTCCTTCCCCCCTCCAGTTCCCCTATCTCATTTTTTCATTCTTGTTCATACAGTATTATTAATCTTAGCCTATGCTTCAGCCTACGTTTGCATTCACTGAAGTTATTAGATTCCTGAAAGTGGCACAACTTTAATCTTTTTATTTGCCTTTTTCTTCCTCTTTACCCCTCTTTCTTGCTTTCTTGGACTGCTTCTCTATTTCAAGAGATCCATTTCCTTGTCCTTTTCTTTCCATCTTTTACCATTTTCTTTATTTGTACTTTGCCTCGCTTAAATGAGAGGCACCTATAGTATTTAAGCTTGTGCGTCTTGTTTATTTGACTTGATATTATATTTTCCAGGTACAACCATTTTCCTTTGATTGTGTCACTTAGTCATTCTTTATAGCTGAGTAGTATTCAATTATATACACATACACACACACACACACACGCACACCATATTTTCTTTATCCAATTGTCTGTGGATGGTCATACAGACTGCTTCCAGGATCTAGCCATTACAAATTGTGTTGCTATAAACATCAGTGTGCATGTGGATAGCTGGGCCACAGGAAATTTCTAATTTCAGTTTTTTGAGAAATTTCCATACTTTGAGAGATGTCCGTAAAGGAGAAATTTTTTTTAAATATTGCTTTTTGTAGATTTCAGACAGGCAGAGATTTTCCAAACAACAATAAAAAACAATTGGATTGTGATTACTAATTTATAATTTCCTTTTGAGAGTGAAAGATTCAAAAATGGTTAATTTCTTCAGATTAAGAACTGCTGTCTGTCAAGTCATCATTTAAAAAGTTAAAAATACAAGTCCCTGACTGGGAGAAGATATTTTTATATTCCTCGAAGAGAATTTACTGTTTTTATTTATCCAAATTGATAGCAATTTACAAAAATTTTCTTCGCAGAAGAACGCTTTATTTTTTCTTTGTCACAAATACTTTTGTAGATTTACAGAGCAAGTCATTCAAGTTTAATGAATTAAGAGTCGGCCTGTTATCGTCACTCCCTAATATTTCTTTGTTTCTTATGAGGAGAAAAGAACATCTTACATTCTTTTTAAATCATTCTGATCTCATCCCAGGAAGAATAATGCAGTATATGTCAAGTCCTTTTGAGAATATACAGCATGAGACAGTTTTCTTTTTCGTCTGGCAGTGACAGGCCATAATATTGCTGAATAAATTCTTACCAAATTGAATCTCTAGGGCTTGGTTTCCACGTTTTATTTAGTATTGCCTTTGCCAGTTTTTTTCTGACTGGGCTCAATCAAGATGTTAGCTAATATTCTTGCCAATTACATTCAGGATAGGTTTGCTTTCTTTGGAGTTGACTTCAGTATTCTTCTCACCGTAACACACACTTGCATCAGTTTACTGCTAGTCATCATTATTGAAGAGACCCTATCTCTGGTCCTCAATAATCTAGTAAGCAATTTCCCAATCCATGGCAGTTCATTCTAACACAATGCATGGTACATTTCTGAGCATAGTAATTTTTAGGTGCAAAGTACCAAATTGACACTCATGGGGATTTCCGACAGCTTCTTCCCCAGCCTGAATGTCACTCCTGGGATTGTGATGCCACGTGAAATAACAAGGGGACACTAGCCAGAGGAGCTGCCATCTGGACTCAGGCAGGGAAGGCATCATTTGCATAGGGCTGCATTCAGACGCGGGGTCACAAAGCTGTTCTTTCCAGTAGTAAAATGAAGTTGTCAAGCAAGGATTTGCTGTAACTCTGCTGGTGTCATTGAGGTGCAACGAACTTGACTTCCTTTTTTATTATGGCTTGCTAATTCTGGGAAAAGATGGAATATTTTTTGTAATGCGTGCTCATCCAAAGGTCAAAACAATTTTAAACAAGGGCAGCTACGGCCCTGCCATAAAAATGCGGCAATCTAGATGCACAGCAAGTCTGTACGGGGCTGAGGGAGGTGTCACATTTACCTCTCTGGAAAGGGCACTTTAATCAAAAGACCGATGGCAAGAGGAGCTTTGAATTTGTTGTTCTATTTCTCTTGCATCTGCATGAAATTGTGTCTTTGAAACTATATATTATTGAGATGAGTGATTCCGGAGAAACACATGCTCCAAAGCCAACAGGAAGATACAGCAGCATCATAAAATGCTTTGCCCACGTGTGCAGCCTCTGTGGTTATTGCCAAATAGGAGGTGCCAAGCGAATGGTAATGTGTGGCAATATTGGGGTGTGGGGGCTCCCCATTAGTTCACAGAGATGCTTGCATCTTACCTGTGTTTTCTTCCATGAGTAATGACAGTCACAGGAAAAACCGATGCCTGGTGTTCAAACACAGCATGAGAAATTAAGCTTAAATGTGCAAAGAACAGGAGATGAGGTCCAGCTTGCCTCTCCTAGATGCAATAAAAAGCTCCTTCTCCTGCTGTGACAGTGCTGCTCTGGCTGTCTTAGTACCAGAGGAGGGAGAGGGCATTCTTTGGGAAATGGTTTGCATTCTCCTGGGTACCCAGATGGAACCATAAACCCTTCTCTGTGGTCTCTTCGTCACTATCAGACACATGAGCTCCATGGCAGAAGAGGCAAAAGAAGTGGTAGAAGAAGGGTTGTGTGGGATAGTTCCTAATGGCTTATGTAGCAATATGGAAGGATTTGGCTTAGTAGCTGAGATTCAAAACCCTTTAAAAAATAAAATAAAATAAAAGACTGGGTTTAGAGGGGAGGATTGATGGTGAGCATCACATGTATTTGACATGGGTTTGAGGTAACTAAGCACAGGTGCCAAATAGATAGTTGGATGTCTGAATCTCACAGGAAAGAGTTGGATTAATTTTTATTATTTTGGGAATGGAGCCCAGGACCTCACACATAATCCTCAAGCTACAACCACAGCCAGACTAAATGTGTAATGAGGATGTGTGCCTATCAGAGGACTGAATACGAAAGAGGTTGCACAGTCAGGAGAACAGTAAGCAGAGACAGAGAGCATGACTTCGAGAGTACAACATTTAATTGAGTGGAAAAGTGTTTGGACTCCCCTGGAGGCAGTAAAAGCAACCAGAAAAGTATGAGGACCAGGTCTCGCGACACAGGTTAAGCGTAAAGTCTTCTAGGGTAAAAAGAAAACAGGACTTGGTTTTGCTTAGAGCACTGCTGAGAGGTCTAGCAAAATGAAACTGCAAAAGGGTCCTTTGGCTGTAATGGAATGGACAGAAGTGGACAGAGAGACTGACTTTAAAGAAGGCTGTTTTCATGCAATAGTTGGAGTATCTGCCTCCCACAGTGGTGGTCAAAAAGTGAACAGGCGGTGGCAGAATAGAAACATCCAGGATTTTGTAAGCAACTCTTGTAAGAATCAGTGCTTCTGAAAGAAAAATGTGAAAATGAGATGATGGCTGGAAGGCAGAGGCATTGGAGGAGTTAAAATTTGGTTTCTGGTGGCTTGTTTTTCCTGAAAGAATCAATTATCAGTCTTAAATCCCAGTGGGAAGCGTACTGAGAAAAAAAGAATAAATGAGAGTTCATCTCCCAAAAAAGATGGGAAACAAGTGGAACCCCAAGGAAACCAAAGAGTAAACCAGAGAAAGGGGCAGAAATGCTAGCAGGAGGGGCCTGGAGAGCATGGCATCTGTGTAGTGAGGTGTGGGCATTTGCTAACAGAGAGCTGAGGAGTTTCCTTCTGATGTTCTCTATTCCTCTGTGAATTACAAAGTGAAATCAGCTGTTCACAAATGAGCAGGAACTCTCAGGAACTCCCCAACAAGCTTACCAAGGAACCTGGCTGTGGTCCGAGATGGGTAGCATTCAACAGCTTTTGCTACACAGATATCATCAAGAATTCTGGGAGTTTCTTCTGTTTCAGAGAGGTTGGTTTCAGGGAGCTTCACCCCTAGGGCTTTCTCCAGCTCTTCCACCACGCTGGTACTTCAGAAGGGTGGGGTGAAGTCAATCTCACAGGCTTGGTCCCCTGGACCATCTGGGTGGTAGGTGATCTTATAGCTGAGGAGGCCACGTTCACAGACGAAAACTACGAGGCCATGCTCGTAGATGAAGACTTCTGCACTGCCCTGGAGTATGGGCTGTCTCCATGGCCCGGTGGGGCATGGGCATTGACCACACCACCATGTTCCTCCCAGAGTCCAATAACATCAAGGAAGTACTCCTGTTTCCTGCCACAAAGTCAGAAGACAAGAAGGAGACTGTAGCAAGGACTGACCCAGTGGAAAGCCCTTCTATCTAGAAAATAATTCCAACTCATGTAACCCAGGCAACTGTATTTGTGCAAGAAGATCAAGTCTGTGAAGAGATTCTCATGTGTAGTCATCCATTTGACCACTGCAATTCAGTTCGGCCACCAGAAGAGAGAAAAGGAATAAGAATTTCTTTTGAACTCCTTGTTACCAAATAAACCATTTGTCTTTAAAAAAAAAAAAAGAAAAGAAAGAAAGAAAAAGAATGAACCTGAAGTTCTTAGCATACAAATGCAAGTGAATAGAGGGGCTTCTGTGAAGGGTGGAAGAGCAGGGGTGGGGCTGAGGTTCTTGCAGCACCACCAGAAACAGGAAGCCGTGGGTTTTCAGGAACACAGGACTGGAGTCCTGACAGGAGGGAAGGTGGGTCCAGACCTCTATGTGACAGCAGCAAAAGTGCATGGTGAAACCCTAGGGTTGGATTCATGCAGCTGATTAGTACAGGCCTCGTTCTCATTATGAACCTTAGTAACTGCAGAGATTGCAAAGAAAAAGCAAGGCAGCTTCTGAACCCTGTGACCTCACATAGAAAATAGCCGCCATTGGGCTAGGCGGGGGCTCTCCTAAGCAGAATAGGTTTTACAAAGGCATGTGTAAAACTGTACCTCAGAGACAGCTGGAGTAGGGAAACCCTGTTTATTTGCACATAAAGGGTATGTACAGCAAGCCCTTGGAAGAAGAAGAAGGATATTTCTGGTAGTGGGAAATGCGGGTGTAATGTTGCTACAATATGTGCAATTTGCAGAAAATAGGGACTGCAATGAAATCGGATTAGGTCACTTCTGAATGCATAACTGGAAAAGCCATAAAGTCAGAGAGCATAATGGCCAAGAAACAGAGATGATCAAAGCCTGGGCCCCCAGGTTACAAGCAAGAAAGAGCCTGAGAGAGGAGGAAATGGAACATTTGGGTAATAATGCGTCAGAGCAGAATCTGAATCTCTTGACTCCCATTCAGCACTCACCTCTCCCAGAGATCTGTTTTCCAGCCACCTCGCTAACCCACTGGGACATCCAGGGTCTGAAATGTGACAAGGGAAGGGGAAGATGAGCTGCCCTCCACGCTGCGGGCATCAGGAACAGTTGTGTTGCTGTTAGCCAACGTGTCCACCGTTAAGAGGTCAGAATGACCCCAGGAGAGTCTCCGGGCCACAATGTCCCATTTGTAGATCTGTGGGATGGGTGCTGCACTAGAGATACAGCTGCCAGCCTCACAGGACAGCAGGAGCCAGGAGAGAGAGGCAGGCACCTATGTCTGTCTGTCCAGGCTCGGGTGAAGAGCTGGGCTACAACAGTATCATTATGTCTCTTCTTTGCATGGGCCTGCTTCTCAGATCCCCCAAGAATCTGCCAAGGTAGCTGCCTTACCTGCTCAATCCTAAAATTCACCATGCATGGATGATAGAACCCAGGGAAACCAGTATCCCCCCAAATGTATTTTCTTGTGAATGAAGGGTTTAATACAAAAAGAGTTTGTATCAACAGATCCAGAAATCTTATTTTTTGTTGTTGTTGGTTGGTTTAAACTAAGATTTGGCTGCCTTTGTAAATCTAATAGATGACATGCAGTTTTGAATTTAATTCTTGTTTTAGTGCAATTGTCTTTCCTCAGGTCATGATTCCTAATGTTGGGATAGCAGTTGAGAAAACTGTGCTGAATTGCCATTGACCGTTGGCTACACTAGGGTCTCCCAGAATATAGAGAGCTCGGTGGGAGTTATCAAGTGCCCCCACACACACTCTCACAGACCTAGTAGTGTCAGCCAGTCTAGCCGGCAGGTTTCACACTGGATTCAGCTCTCATCCTGGCCCCTTAAGTCAACCTGCAGAACCACATCCAATGAGTTAACTGTCAAACCAACTCCTGACTTATCTGAAGTCAGGGTAAGACACAAGCAGATCATTAAGCTTCCAGAAAAGTGAGGTTCTGATTAACAAAAGCTGATTCTGGTACTGCTTGTAAGAGTATAGGGGTGATATATAAAGTCAGAATGTGATACAGGGGTGCATATAGGACTATTGCCAAGGGATGAAGGAGATGGAAAGATAAACCCAGTTAGGAGCACCAATGTGGACTTTGCAAACCTATGACCAAAGATGGTTCCATAAGTGGTATCATTGCTCTAAGTTTTGCATAGAAAAATTGCACTATTTGGGGGAACAGCTAAGGTCAGGTGAGACTGACTAGAAGCACTACATTGCCCTGGTGAAAATTACTTTCAATGGATGGAGCAAAAAGTAGTGGCTATAAAACCCAAACACCAGAATGAAGAATGTGGTGTGACCTCTCTCCTTCCTTTTTCCTTTGTGGTTAAAATTTGTTTCAACAGGAAAAAGAAATAGAAATAAAGACTTACAGTGCATGTGTTTCAAAAATATTTATTGAGTACCTACTATGCACAGTGATATTTATCAGTAATCAAAAATTAAAAGTTGGCTGTATCTGACCTTAAACTCTGATGGGAGGAGACAAAGTAACCCAAAAGCAAAATAGTTTGTCACATATCAGGCAATGATAAATGCAAATAAATAGAGAAAGCAGCATAGGGGGTAGGAAAGAAAGGAATGATGCTGTTTTAGGTAGGTTATAAAGAGAAAGTTTCCTTAATAGATGACATGTAAACCTTTGGGAAACTGAAGCAGGAGGATCACAAGTGTAAGCCCAACCTGGGCAACTTAGTGAGATCCTGTCACAAAATAAAAAATAAAAAATAAAAAGGCTGGAGATGTAGCTCAGTGCAAAGTCCCTAGGTTCAATCCCAGGTGGAAACAAAAAGACATCTGCACAATACACTAAGAAGGAGGAGAAAGATCCTCCATGGACAATGGGAGAAGAGAATTCTAGGCAGAAAACCAGCAACCTCACAGCCCTGAGGGGTAGATGTGGCTCAGGTCCAAGGAACAGCAGGATGGACAGGGTGGCCAAAGCGGCCTCGACAAAACTCTCATGCCAAGAAAGAGGTCGGCTGCCAAGAAGTTTATTCTTCATCTGAAGTAGGGCGGTGCATAAGACTATAATGAGGACAAATAATTAAAATCAGAAAAGCAGGTGGTTTTGATACATTTAGAAGTTTGCTTCCTAATAGGCATCTTGATAAAATTATTCCTCCAGAGCTCCAAGACGGTCATAACCAAAAAGTGTATGTGCATATTGTGTAATTTGTTACAGTCATTACCATCAGACTGAAATCAGTTGCTTTGCCAGAAGAAAAAAAACATGACTAATTGATATTATGTGAAGAGCTTTGAAGAATTTCAATTAACACCAGCAGGTTAATCAACAGGCTAATAAAACAAGTCGTAGTTAAATGCACACAAGGAAAATTTCACTCCATGCTTTAGTATGCAATTCTTTTGTTGTTGAGTGAACAAGAATAAGGGTAAATTGCAGTGATTTTCACTGTTTAAATAAGTATCCCTTTTCTGCACTTGAGAAACCTGCCTCTTATCTTTGCTTTTGAACTTCTTGTCATCTTACTGCTCTTCTGTGAGACTGTAGGACTTTGAATTTGTGCCACTTTTATTAACTGCTTGTGCCCTTGGAACAGGTGTTAGTGTCTCAGATTCCTGGAAGAAAGCCCAAGTCATGGACAGATCATGTGTGGCTCTGCTTGGGGACAAAGGGTTTCTGCTCCCACCAAGCAGCAGGCGTGACACAGGATCTTGGGCTTGTGCTTTACCTTGAAGGATAGATGCATTTTTCATACAGTCACGCTTTCTGTCTTGAGAGAAACACATTTGATAAGGTTGAGGTCAGAGTTATTTTAATGTCATCATGGTTTATTTTTTCCTCTAATTTATCAAAGAGCAGAAGAGAAAGCATCAGTTCAAAATGCTTCTGTGTTAAGGCTCAACTTTCTCTGTTTTCCTTTCATGACTCCCCTGATTATGTCTTTATCAGAACTGGTTTGCACTAATGATCTCAGCTTGAGATGTTCTCCATGATAAGAGTTTGTGTGGGGTTGGGTCAGGTTTTGGCCAGTTGGGAAGAAGAGGAGTCATAATAGTGATGGTAGTGTTTTACCAATTTTAGCCCAATTGTCACAACTTTGATCTTTTCTTTTGACTACAAATAGCTTCAAAACCCCGTTACCTTGCAGAAGCTACACTTTCTCTCCCAGCTCACCTCTACTCTATCTCTGTTCTCAAGTTCAGATATTTCCCCTGCCTTGATCATTGACATCTGCTTCCTGACAGCCCCATCACCCTGACCTATTAAAACCTGATCATTTCAAATATGAATTGACCCTTTGGATGATCTCTTGAACCTCAAACCCAGGGATGATTGTCAAGCTTCACCCCTCAGCTTTCAGTGCTTACTTGCCTGGTGCTGTATACCTTGGACTGTGTGGGAATCTGGAGATGTAGTATAATAGCTAGATGTCAGGGAGAAAAGCACACAAACCAGTGCAATGCAGTACTGTACAGTAAGCAGTCATTATGCTCTGTATCCACTGTGATTTAATGGAAGCACGGACCAAAGCAAAGTGCCATTGGAGTGACCATGCTGCCTTGATTCTCTTCCCACTTGGCAGCTGCCCTTCTTTATGTCCTTCTCCTGTGTTCATGTCACCATGCTTCTCATACACTCTTATTTTACTCCTGGGCTTTAGTGGTCATTGTGGTTGACTCACAGATGTACAAATTGATCTCTAACCCCCTCTTGAATTCACCACCTCTGCCTCCTAATTGTCCTATGTCTGCATTCCTATGAAGAAAGTTTCTTTGCTAAGGTGCTGTTACCCTAGTAGGTAGGAGAGTTATTCAGTGTGCAAGACAATCTCAGCCATAGCAGGACGCGTAGCATCTTTGAACCTGGGCACTAGATTCCAGTACCACCTTACAGATAATTCCAAGTCACCCCAGAGGAGGTTGAAACACCACCCATGGAGACCCATTGCTATTCACATTTACTGTCTATGAAATTAAGCTGAATATTTCTCCCCTAAACTAACACTCTCCTCCACTCTCCTGAAAAACTAGGAAGTAGCACTAACTGTTCTATCTGGTCACCAAATCCTATTGCTGTCCTTTTACAGATGTTTCTCCTCTGAGTGTTACACAAAGCACGCCATGTGTGTAACACTCCATGTCTTTGTAGAAAGGCTTCTCTGTTTCTAGTCTCCTTTTCCTTATGGCATTTCCTAAACCACCACACTGAACTTGCTGCTCCATGTCTTTAAAATTCTCCACAGTCAAAGGCTTCTATTATAGGATCAAGTTTCCGTTAAATATATAATTGCACGGCAAGAAACTGAAGGAGATCTTAGGGACCTAAAATGAAGCAAAACCCCATAAATCACAAGCACAAATGAATGCTAAAGCCAGGCCCTACTGCTGGCCCCCTGAAACCTGCAGCTCCCATCTTCCCAACCATGTGTAGAGAAGGGGTCCTGCAGAGAGACAAGTTCTATAAAATGTGCTTTATGCAAAACAGAATTCAAGAAACTATCCTTCCAGGAGAAAAAAAAAATGAAGCTAAGCTGAAAGTGAAAAACCTACTTTGCAAAAAACAAAAAAGGAAGAATTGAAACTGTGACTATCTGAACTGTGGCTCAAGATAAATAGAAAAAAGAAAATACCTCTTGAAATTATGTAACAAAAGGCCAGATCTGATGTCTGTTTTCAGCATAACTTCCAACTATTTAGATGGTTGAAAAAATTCAAACTGAAAATATATTTTAAAGACATACCAGGTTGGTAATATCCCCAGGTATTTGATAAAAGCAAATGCAAAGTATGTGACAGGAACACACCTGCAATTGGACCTCAAAGAATTCCCACAGGTACATTTCCAGGAAGACTGACCCCCAAGGGGAAAGCTAATCATAAAGTGGATAGGGAAATAAGATACCACCATAGAAAATCAACAGAAATAGCTAATGGCATTGTTTAGTCCTATAAAACCTTCAGACATTAAAATTATTAGATCACAATGTTTTTATTTTTAGATAAGAAGAAATTGAAGATATGATTGTGGGAGACATGATCAAAGATAATGACTGGCATTTGAAAAAGAACCAAATAAAAGTTAGGATAATAAAAATATAATGGATAAAATTAAACTTTAACAGGTGAGTTAAATAACAATTTCTGCCTAACCGAAGTGACAGCACTGAAAGGGGAAATAAACCTGAACAAATTTCCAAGAAATCAGTGACTGAGCCAAAGATTTGAAAAATGTGAAGCGATTAAGAGCAAAGAGATGTAATTAGGACCATTGAATGTCTCTCTCAGTGGAGTCTGGCTGACAAGAGGGGAAAAAAGAGGTGATATTTGACTAGGGTACATAGCTAAGGACTTACCTGAATGGAAGAGATCATGGAGGTTCAAATGAAGAAGCAGATTAATGGTGCACAGTGGATCCCCCAAAGAATAAAATAAATTTCTCCACTAGAGAGAAAACACAGATTACCTACAAAGAATGGAAGTTAAACTAAACATTGACTTCTTGATACCCTAAAGATTTGGAAAAATATTTTTGAATTAAATAAAATAACCATCAACCTTAAACATACAACCCAGGAAAGTCACATATTACAAATGAAGACATTTTTAGACAATATTTATAGTGGCACTATTCCCAATAGGGAAAATATGGAATCAAACTAAGCCTTCATCAGTAGATGAATGGATAAAGAAAATATCTTGTATCTTCACCATGGAACATGAGTGAACCTTTAAAAAGAAACAAATTCCTTTTCTTGTGGCCACATGAGTCAGTCAGAAAACATTAGGTCCAGTGACCTAAACCAAGCACAGAAAAACAAATACTATATGACCTCACTAACATGAGGTACTGGAAGGAAGTACTTCAAGTCCTGAAAGAAAACAACTTCCCATCCAGATTGATGTACCCTGAAAAACTATCTTTAAAAATTGATGAAGAAACAAGATACTTCCATGACAAAGAATAACTGAAGGAATTCATGACCACCAAACCAACCATACAAAGAATACTGAAGGACATTCTAGAGAGAGATAAAAACGACCACAGTTCCAGGAACAGTAGCAGAGGGGGATCGCAGAGCAGGGCAGACAATTGAATGGAGGGGAAAAATAGGCAGCCAGCAGCAGGAAAACAGCATAGTAGAGACAAGCCAGTGCATGTTGGCCATAGCCATTAATGTAGTTGGCCTTAATTCACCAATAAAAAGAAACACAGGCAGAGTGGATCAGGGGATGGGATCCAACAATATGCTTTATACAAGAAACACATTTAACTCAAAAGAAAATTCATAGACTGAAAATCAAAGGAGAGAACAATGTTCTATGTGACAGGGAACCAGGAAAAAGCAGGGGTAGCTTGCCCATCAGCTTCAGAATGGATTAGAAAGATAGGGCATTTTTATATAATGGAAAACTATTCAGCTATAAAGAAAGATAACCTCAAGGCTCTTGTAAGTAAATGGATACAACTTGAGATCATGCTTATGGTTGAAATGGTTCAGTCCCATGGGTGAACATTGTGTTGTCTCCATGGTGTAAAAAACTAAAGAAGTTAGTGGGATCCAAGATGCACAATAGATAGTGTGAAAATGAAAAGGAAGGCAATGTCTAAACAGGGAAGGCAGTGGCCATTGTTAAACTATTGTGTTTTGAAGCTCAGTATTGTTTTCATTGTTCTGTTTAGTTGGTTTTATTCTGTTTTGCTTTGTTTGATTTTATTATGCTTGATAGCATAAACAACTATTTCAAAGATAACAAAACATATTATGGTAGCCATTATTGATTTCCTATTACCTTGTTTTAAAGCCCTGTATTGCTTTCATTGTTCTGTTTTGATTGATTTTATTCTATTTTGTTTGTTTGACTTTATTATGTCTGACAGTATAGGCAGCTATTTTGAAGATAACAAGAGGCATTATGGTAGCAACTGTTGTTTTCCTATTATCTTGTTCTGAACTCCTGTATTGCTTTCATTGTTTTGTTTTGATTGGTTTTAATCTGTTCTGTTCTCTTTCATTTTATTATGCCTGATATGGGCAGTTATTTTGAAGATAATAAGAGGCATTATGGTAGCCATTATTGATTTCTTTTTACCTTGCTTTGAAGTCCTGTACCACATTCATTGTTTAGTTTTGATTGATTCTATTCTGTTTTATTTCGTTTGGTTCTATTCTCTTCAAAATAAAATAAATAAATAAGTTGCTGAGACTACACCAACAAACGGTAATATGGGAGGCTTGTGTATATGTTAACTAGCCCAATTTAGCATTCCTCTAAGAATGTATACTTCAAACATCATGTTACACATGATAAATACATAAAAATGTTTTCAGTTAAACATTGAAATTTTTTAAATCATTAGACAAAGAAACCTAGGATGTATCCAAATAAAGTAGAACAAATAAAATAAATGTAAAAGCAGGGATTAATTAGCATACATAAGAATATATAGGAACAAGTCTGGTGTGATGGTGCATGCCTGTCATCCCAGCAGATGGGAGGCTGAGTCAGGAGGATAATCATGAGTTCAAGGCCACATCATCAGTGACACCCTGCTGCAACAAAACAAAACAAGAATATATAAGAACATATATAAACATATATAAGGATATACAAATTGAACATATATAAGAATACAGTATAAGCATATAATTTGGATATAAAAATAATCTTATAACAATGAAAGATATTAAATTATATTAGTCTCAGAGAGTTTCCCAAACAATTCCAATCTTATACGTGCCCCAACAATTCTTGGGGGCCAGTATTAGCTTGATACCAACATATAGTGGCAGAGCTGGAAGTGTGGTGCATGTCTATAATTCCAGTACTCTGGAAGGCTGAGGAGGAAAAAGCACATGTTCAAAGCAGAATCCCAAGTTCTAGCCCAGACCAGACAAGTAGACACTTAGCATAACCCTGTCTCAAAATGAAAAGGTGATATGAATGTAGCTTAGTGTGAAGATCCTAGGTTCAATCCCCAGTACTGAGAGGAGGGGAGGGTGAGAAGACACAAGAGAAGCGAAGAGGAGAGGAGAGGAGGACAGAGGAGAGGAGAGGAGGGGAGAGGAGAGGAGAGGAGAGGGGATGGGCGGGGAGGGGAGGGAAGGGAAGGAAGGAAAGGAAAAGGAAGGGAAGGGAGGGGAGGGGAGGGGAGGGGAGGAGACGGGAAGAGGAACAAAGAAACAGTAGCATATGGCTTCATCCCATCACTTTGGGATGAGTACTAATCATATTTCATCCCAGGTACTATGGAACAAAGAAACCACAGTGGTTACTGAGAGACCCTAGGGTTAGTGATCTTGGTAGAAACGAAAACCAAGTTAACTTGGAGTAAACTGGCCTATTCTGTTCTCTTTAATACTACTTAGATTTACAAATTCCCATCAAATCTGTCACTTCATCCCATTCAAATTAATAAAATCTAATTCATTTGAATAGGATTCAAAGTGATTTGATTCAACTGCATCAAATTTTGTTCAGTGGAATTAGTCCGTGATTGAAATCTATTAAGTTCAATTCAATAAGATAAATTTAAATATTATGCAGTGAAATTAATTTTAATTAATTAACATTTCAGTTCAGGTCCACTTTAATCTGAACTTCACTTCTACATTTCTAAATTTGGCCCTGAATCAAATCAATAAAAAAAAATAGCAAAATCCAGTATAATTCTGATAGGTACAGCCTGAAGCTAATCAGCTGCATTCATTTCTATTCATCTCTAATCAGATGAGTTTAGTGACATTCAATCACAGAGAGATAAAATGTTCACCTCCAACTGTCAATTGAATGTTTATATTAGAAATTCAGAATATGAGTTTTCCCAAACCAAACATCACCGTCTGCAGTATGAACTCTGCAGCTCTTTCTGGATTCACTCTTTGTTTGATCTTTATATGAACAAAGGATAAACTAGAATTAGAATGGATGGGAAACAAAAGAGAGTATTACTATCTAACTTAACAAAGTGATTTCTCAAAAATTATAGGTAGCCTGAAATGACAAGCTTTTGTATAGAAGGGAATGCCAGCATATATGATTCTTAATCTTGTTTTTAAACCCCTTAGTTTAAATAGTAGAATATAGGTATTTTGATTCAAGACTATGGCTACGGCATTGAAAAAAGAAGAGAGTGACAATGACTGTATTATTCAGAAAAAATGAGAATGACATGGAGGTGTTGCTATAGTCAACAACATTGTTCCTTCTTCACATCTCTATGATAAACAAGGTCCTCAGGAAGTCATCCAAGAGGACAAAGGCACTTGGTCTCCTTCTTCACAGATGCCCCCGTGTCCAGGGAACTAAATCCATCACTGTCCTTTGACCAACTGATAAGCATCACCAGGGCATTAGTGCCTAAGTCTCAAGTTTTTCCTTTGCGATTTCCCACTCAGTAACCAAGGAAGCTATGTTGTCTACCACAGTCTCTGGTGGATCTTAGGTAAATTAGAAATCCTTCTCTACTCTTTTATGCCACAAGTGGCCTAAAATAAATTTAAAAATTGGTCACTCCATGACTTCACCTCCCAGGTCTCATGCTTCTGTAAGAATCCTGAGATGCGGACTCTGGCGCAGATCCTAGAAGTGACTGCAAGAGGGCAAACTCCACATGTCCAAGAGGACAGGCTGTCTCCACGTGAGCTAGAGAACCTGTGGCTAGTGGGTCACCCCTACTTCCCTTTCTGGGGACAGGGGTAGCTGTCATTTTTAGCTTTAGGCCCTGCCTCCCTTAAACTATGAATACCCCAGGTTGCAGGAATTGGTGTTCCAGCCTACTTGACCTTCCAAATTATAGCTATCAGATTATCTGGAGGACTCTATAGCAGCTGCAGCACTCTGAAATATTGTCTCTGCTCCATCCAGTCTAGAGCTTCATCTAAAGACTCCTTGACCTTCCCCATCTCCAGGTCATTTATATTAGAAGAGAGATTCTCACAAGTATCAGAATATTCTGCACATAATCCTACCAAATAAGGTTGTCTTTGTCTAGTAAGCACATTGTCATCATTCATTACTTGATATGGACTACTGGCGTCAGATCCCGGTGGCCATCTGAAATTCACAGGTACAGAGGAGGAGGAACAATTCAGCAGTGCAGTGGAAAAGACAGAAGCGAGGAACGAATGGAAGATTTTTCAGAGCCTGAGTGACTTAGGGTATCCTGTGTGAGAAGATAGATACATTAAACTGCTTCGTTAGAGAAACCATAAGACTACCTACATACCTCTATCCTAGGATACCAAGTTGTGAACCTCAAATAAACACAATAAAAGCATTTTTAAATGGAGAGGTTGTAGGGGATTTTGAGCAGCCAGAATTCCCCAGAGCAGAGTTTGGGATGGGCTACAAAGGAGCTACCAGCAGGGGGCACCAGATACCACTGTGAAAAGTCTCAGCTGCACAGTGTACCTGTTTTCATTCCTCTGCTAAAAAGCTCCCTGTAATTCTGTGACAGAGTTTATACAGAAGCTAGCAGTAGTGGATGTAACAAAACTATTTTCATCGAGCTAAAAAGATGATTTACATTTCCATCATGGAGACTATAAACCCTTATGGTATTGTTTTTAATATGGTATAGCTGGAGACACAATGGGGCTCATTACGCATCCCAGTGCCACCCCTGGGCCTCATACAGAGTGTGCCCAGGCAGTAGTTACTGAAGTCAAGTGACTTTGGATAGCTCAGAAGTTCCAAAGAACGCATTCTGGAAACACAAATATGAGCTACGTTTTCAAGATATCATCCTCCGTTTCAAGATATCATCATCCTGGGCTTCTGAAATAATTTGTTATTGCCAAAAATAGCAGGACATTTCTTGGATCTTTTAAGTCTTGGAAAACAAGTAGCCTTTTTTTCCCTTTCCTTTTCCCCATTTAATTATCCAATCCATATCATCATAATACAGCTTGTTCTTAAGTGAGTACAAATACTATACTGATTATGTTTAATTCTATCCATATTTGGCTATTTTAATTCAATATGCCCAACTTTGGTAATTTAGCTCTTAGTTAAATTATAGTGTGGCTTGGCTTACTGTTACCTAGTCATGTGGCAATGACTACACCTACTTACTGTAATTAAATAAAATCTTTAATAGTCTAAGGTTAAAGAAATTCTTAAACTCTTAGATGAATTATTTCTTTTCTCAACACTTTTTATTCTTATCTTTTAAAAAGTCTTTCCATTTCTATTACTTTTAACTGATTTTCCCCCAAAGACAATTAACAGGTAAGTAATGATTTTATACACCAAAAGTATCACTTCATTAGCATAGCACAAATAAGGCAATTCTTTGCTCAAAGCAAACTGAACCATTCTTCTCTGGTTGAATACAAAATATACACCAAATTAAAAATTTATTTGGGCTCTAGCAATTTAATCAAAATGGCCAGTGCTGGTAGCACTTGCAATTTGTTTTTTCCCTGGAATATGTTTTTTCTTACTGGAATTCATTTGTTCAAACCGGATGGGAAAACAGCTAAGTAAAGCGTTTCATGCTGTACATCACTTATTTTCCTAGGAAAGAAAATAGAGTAATATCGGTTTTTCATTACCCTAACTGTGGAAATTAGTTATATAAGGGCTAAAGTATTATGATTTGAGGAAAAAGTGGGAGACAGGAGAACCTGGGACACACGACCACTCTCACCTGAGTACTAACCTGCACCAATTAGAAGAAATGCCTCTGCATATATTCCCTTTGCATCCCATCCCAACATCTAACAAAAGTCCTTCCCTACAGTGCACTGATGGTGTGCCACACATGTAGAGTTTGGATCCCACACATAATCAGGAACTTTCCTGAACACCACTACCCAAATAACTGGACAGTGACACCGTCTTCCCTGGGCTCCTGGATAACTTCTGTAGGTAGTGTTGAGAACCAGCTGACTCTCTTCTCCTCCCCTGCAGCACGTTTCTCATCATCTCATCCTGGAGGTGAGGCTGATTGTTATCTCGCTCCTTGTACCAACACCGTTCACTGATTTTTTTATAAAGAGTGCTGGATCGTGCACCACTTCTCTGGTTCATGCAAGTTCCCAACACTTTCCATCATGAAGATAGAGCAAGGTGTTACGCTGCTTCTGTTGGTCACTGGAAAGATAAAAAGAAGTTGAGTTGAGGTTCCAAGATGCATACTTTTTCACTGACTGTTGGAATTACAGACTGAGCAAAACAGTCTCCTGCCAGTCCATCCATTAACTCCCATTATACCCGTGTCTGCTGTTTCTTCCCTTCCAGCAACTGAGCTCATAAACTCTCATTTCCAAAAATAATGAATGTGAGGGAAATCTGGCAGGGACGTCTGTCATGTCATTAATTGCCAGAGTTGATTTGATTGATCTGGCAGGCTGGGAGTGTGTCCCGTTCTTTCGTCACCACTCCATCTATGTCCCTCCTGAAACTTCAAGATTGGCCAAAGAGGACAATCTTCCTCCCACAGAGGACAACTACTTCTTCAGTCAAGGGTACACAAGTCACTGGGCCTCCAAACAAGTTCTCAAAAGCCATGGTGTAAATCAAAACTTCCTTATGTGAAATCACTTATCATTAAGTCCCCTTGAAAAGATCCCATGTAATAAATGAACATGACAGCTGACTTGGTGATGTTTCTACATCCTTAGGGTCAAGTTTGGTCTTGCAGCCCCAGGACACTTCAGCACCACCCACTTTTTCCTCTTTATGAAATCAACCTAGTGCAGCTAATGGGTCAGATGGACTCACTGTGCTTTGGGGTGCCTCAGATTACTATATACAGGTTCCACATATGGGATTTATTCAAGCAGCTTTTGACTGCAGCTAAAGATAATGAGAGCATATTATGTGCCATGGCTTAAACAAAGGGGCAGAAAGAGAAGGGAGAAGTGAAATAGTTTGACTGTGAAAAGTAAATTTAGGCCTCCAAAATAATAAGACAAGACCCAGTGGGCAGTAGACAGGGTTGCAGAATTCACCTACCCCGGAGAGCTGGCATCTCTCTTCCTTCAGGACAGAATATTAATGTCTCCTTCTCAACTACTCACCAGATTGTCTTAGATAATTTTTAAAACTTCCAAATATAACTGTGCCATGAAAAAATATAATCAAATTAAGTCAAATCCAAAAATTCATATGGAGAAGGAGAATACTGGAATACTGTAACTCTTTTTCAAGTTTGAAACACTTGTTTACTTATCACAAGACCATGAACCTTAGTTCCAGTCCATTTTCAGTAACCTTAAATTGCTTACATTTTAACAAAATTGATTTTAAGGAAAACCACTGGAATATCTGAGAAGGTACCACATCAGGGTTTTTTTTTGGGGGGGGGTTGTAATTTCATTAAGGCTCTTACTGTGTTATTTGTGATTGTTCAAGTGATAATTCACACTTGCAAGACCTTCCAATATTTTTATTTTAGGCACAATATTCAGAGAAACAAGTGAGTGCTTAACACACCAAAAAGACAAATGTGTTAATTCCATGAAGTGCTGGTGCACAGACCTAGGGATTTTAGTGGATTCAGTCTTTTGGGTTATTGGCTGCTAGATCCCATCTATTCCCAGCTTCCTCCAAGAGTCATTCATTCTCTTAGCATAATGCATTTAAGGTTCATCCATGTTGTCACATATTGCAGAATTTTCTTCTTTTCAGGACCAATATTATTACAGAAGAGAATTAACAAAATGGGAGTAGAGATGGAGAGGAAAACAGAAATAATGAACCAATATGTGTGAGACAAACCACTACACACTTCTACCTATAGGAGACATACAAAATAGTCACATCACAGAGACAAGGAGCGGGCTGGTGGTTACCAGGAGCTAGGAACACAGGGAAGGGCATAAGACTTCAGTTAAGCCTGAGGAAGTGTTTCTAGAGATCTTCTACACAACTCCATACCTGCAGTTAACAATATGGTATTGTGCACTTAGAAAATCATTAAAAGGGGAGATCTCACAGTAAGTAGTCTCACCACAATAAAATGAAGTTAAAACAAAGTCTTCCATTGTTGGAGTCTTCAGTTCTTCCCATCTATTCCTTTCTCTGACCACCTGGGACTCCTCATGACAATTTCTCCACTTACCTTCCAATTGTCACATTAAAAGAATTTTATATCCTCCTTTCAGTGGTCTTTACTATGAAATCTGCTCATGACAGCCATCTGCTCCTTTGGAAATCCTTCCTTCCTTTCTCTTTCACCCCCACTGGTTGCCTTCTTTCTGAGGCTCCACTGTGGTCCTCTCCCTCTTGTCTCGTTTCCAAATGCTGCTGCAATCGAACAGATTCCATCCATACTGCTGCCACTTCCAATATATTCTGGGTTGTCCTGATGGTTGCTAAAACAGGATTTTCGACTTTGTGCTCCTAAGATCTGTATGCCTACAGGCAATTTTCTGTTTTATGTATCAAGCTCATCATCTTTTTCAATATTCCCTGGGTTCTGAGCTTCCCCCCATTTCCTGCCTCGACAAAGCACGCCGGCATCCTCTTGATCACACAGCCCAGCAGCCTGCTGCCAACTTCTGCCTCTTTTCACCAACACTAGTCCCACCAGTCCCAGTTATACTTCCCAAGTCTCTTTCTGTTTTTACTTACTTTTTTCTTCTAGTACTATTTTGTTATTTCTCCTCTCCATTTAAAAGGAGCATCTCTAACAGGTCATCATGATACAAAACTGTAATCCTAGCTATCAGGAGTGGAGGCAGGAGTATTAGAAGTTCAAGTTCAGCTTGAGCAACTTAGTGAGATATTGTCCAAAAAACTCAAACAAGTTGGCCTGGAGGATGTAGCTGTGTGTGGAGGTCCCGAATTCAGTACTGGGGGGAAAAAAAGAAAGAAAAGGAACCATCACATCTGGATTCCCTGACTTCATCTCACAGAAATTCATCTAGTAACTTTTGTTCATCTTTTAAAACTCAAATTTGACTGTAAGAATTCCCTGCTTCAAATAGGTTAGTGGTTGCCCATTATTTTCAGGATGAAGTTCAAGCTTTTTAAATTGGAGGGAAACAAGCATTTTCAAAACAGAGTGAAGCAGTGCAAAAATAAGATCAGCTCCGGAAAAAGGTATTTTTCAATATGATCCTCATTTGCTATCTATTGTTGACTCGTGCTGCAGCCTTCCCAGTGCATCTCCTCAGCCCTATTCGACCCTCTGCGCACGCGCTCCTGCATTCACATTGCATCAGAGTTCTTCCCGCTGTCTCTTTACCTTACCTCCTGCTCCCTTTGGATGGGAGCCTGTTGTGATTTAGATCTAGAACACCCCTCAAAAGTCTCATCTGTTCAGCAGCAAGGCTTTTGGAAGATGATTGGCTTGTGGGATGCTATACCCATCAGTGGATTGATCTATTGATGAGTTCTTAGTTAATATGGTGTTTGCAATTGGGACCTGGTGAGAGGAGTTGTACCTTTGGGGGATATATCCTCCTTCTTGGATCATCTTTTCTTTTTCTCCTTCCTGAATTCCTTGAGGTGAGCAGCTTTAGCAGCAGCTGGCTAATCTCCCAATCTTAGGGATGAGTGTATATTGAAGTATAAAGACAATAGAAAAATTAATATGGCACACAGGGGGCCAGAAAGGTCAGAGCTCTTGTGGCTAAGACAAAGACTTCTCTGAACTGCCCACTATTTATTGGGTCAGTATCAGGGAAGTATATAGAGAAGTCCAGGGAATAGCTGAAGCAAAATGTGCGACAGTGAGCAAAGCCTTGGGAAGATGGAACAAAGACCTTCCAAGCAGTAAATGCGTGCTTAATGAGAGAACTATTTTATCTCTAAGGTTGCCAGTTGTTGCCTTGGAACTCGGAATGAGATTTAGTGCCCTCAGTTGTGGTGTTATCTTGCCTTCAGAGGTGTCACAGTGTCACAGGCCACTACAGGCCTCTACCATGACCGTCAGCATGGAGAATTCTGTTTCTGCATGCCAGACACTGGCTCACCGGGTGAATCACTTAGACCTGGGCCAGACTCATACATTGATATACAAAGCCAACTGATTGATTTTGAAGCCTGTACACCACCACCCCAGCATGGGCTCCAGTACAATTTTCCTCCACCCTTCTCCTGCCATGATGGTCCTGCCCTGGAGCCAGCTGACGATGGAAAGAATCCCCCCTAACTATGGGTTGAATTAAACTCCTCCTTTAAGTTGGACTGTCCTAGCAACAGGAAAACTGACTGATACAGAAACTTTACCTCTCACACAGCCTTATTCATCTAGGGAATGCCATTAAACCTCTGAGACCCTTTACCACCTCTGGAAAAATTTTCCTACTGACTTCCTTTCCCTAACGCACTCTCCTCCCTGTCCATAACACTGATTAAACTGCATTTCCAATCTGTCTTTTTCATCTCCATCATTCTACTAGGTTTCTCATAATGTCTGACGCATAATGGAAATCCAATGGGTATTTGATTGGTTGAGTGTATGAATGAACCAGTGAGTATTAGGCTAAATAACCAAAAAAGCAATGCACAAATTGGTACCAGGACCCCTATAGGTTAAAAAAAAAATACATATACTCAAATTCCTTATATAAAATAAAGTAGTAGTTATACATAACCTACGCATCCACAGCCTGTGGATGAAGTTATCAGGAGATTACTTCTAATATCTAATACAACATAAACGCTGTGGAAACAGTTGTTACATTATGTTACTTAGGAAATCATGCCAAGGAAAAGGTCTGTGGACATGTTCAGTACAGACATAATTATTTTTCAAATATTTTCAATTCATAGTTTGCTTATTCCGTGGATGTGGAACCCCTAGATATGAAGGACCAACCGTATGGAGAGCTTTGTTCACTGTGTTGTTACCCTTTTAGTGACTTCTGCTTAAGCTTCTGGTTTGGGGTCCAGTCAGATGGGTGAATGAAAGAATCACTTAATTTTTCTAAATGACATTTCTTTCTGCATAAAATTAAGAGGTTATGTGTAGAAACGATGGATGGCCACAGTCAGCTCTACTAGTCTATGATCTCTATGACAATCAGTTTGCTTAGCTGTATATCTTAGAGTCAATATAAGGTAGCCTGGCTCCCATCTGGCTTTCAAATTTACTCCTAAATTACAGAAGTTTGAATGTCAAAGTTTCTTCCAAGGAAAGAAGTACATATGTCAATAGAAAAACTTGGATTTACCGTTGCCTCAGATTTTTAAAAAAATCTATTTAGTTTATTCCTATTATTGAACTAAATTTTTTTTTTTTAGTGCACCACTCTGAGGACAGTACCTTTCTGGAGAAGTGGGAAGAGGCTGGTATGGTAATGACTGGATCCAGGTTCCTTTCTAACCGTGCTTTCCCCTCTTGCAGATGGAAGTCCTTATACTTGGTGGGTTGGCAAAGCCAACGAGAAGCACTACTACTGGGGGGGCTCAGAGCCTGGAATTCAGAAGTGTGCCTGTGGCATCGAGCGCAACTGTACAGACCCCAAATACTACTGCAACTGTGACGCAGACTACAAACAGTGGTGAGTGCCCATGACCAGCACCCCTGCAAGTCATACCACTAATTAGCCCAATGGGAAAGTTGCAGAAGTGCTGAAAGAATAAGATAATAGGTTGGAAAGGTTCAGAACTAACCCAGTTGACAAATGTCAGGGACTACTGAAAAATACAAAAGCCGTAAGAGGTCAGTACAACACGGGTATGCATTTAGAAAGAGACTTGACACATAATTGATGTGCTCGTATTTTATTCAGTGAGAAAAATAATGAACCATGTTGCTGACAGTGATTTGCATTATAAAACGTGCCCTGCAACAATGGAGGGGTGGTTGGGGCAGGAAGCATATGTGCAGGTATGGGAACAGCCACGGGAAACCATCATCTCCTGCACCAAGATTGCCTCCCTGTATGTCCATTTTGAGTGTCTGGACCAACAAAAAAATTAAATTTAAAAAAAAGGGAGAAAAAAATAAGAAAAAAAAGGGGGGAGGTGGTTCTTTGCTCTTGTCTCCAGTAGGTGCTTGTCTGTCTTCTTTTCTGTCTTACTTAAATTGTTTATAACTCTGATACCAATCAGTATTAAGTATTTAGGTCGGTTTCATCCCTCTGCTGGCTTTTGGTCTGCTCACAGTGAATGCCTAAGTCTGTGTCACTCATAGATAAAGATAAAATCATCTGTCATTCTCAGAGAGAGGGAGACAGGCAAAGCCAGAAGTTTAGGTGGAAGAGTACAAACCAGAAGCGCATTCCAGCCCCGGCTCCCCCTGATTTTAGGAGCCTAGAAAGACACTGCACGCTGTGATTCTGCTCCCCACAGCTGCAGGAATCAGAGCCCTGGAGTTCTTCATATGACCATTCACCTCCTTCTCCACTCACCCGTATGTAGCACCTCCTGCTGGAACAACACACAGGACAAACTCATTCCACCCAATTCCCCCCAACTAACTCTGAGAACAGAAAGTTACATGGTTTTCTGCTAGGAGGTCCATTTACTTCCCAAGAATCTTATTTCTTTTAGTTACTGAAACAAATTACAAAGCTTATATACGTAAGTGATTTATAGACTCTATGTGCATATGTGTGTAAAATACTTGTAAATAGCTGTAGTTATACTTTAGCTGTGGTTGATTATGAAGAGAAGATTGTGATATTCAATTTTAATTTTATTTCTTTGAAAGAGGTATTTACATATAATGTGCTACTAACATATATGGTGAATGTTTAAATTTTAAAACTTTTCACAGTACTAGACACATAGCCATTAGTCCCCCTTATATACTCTGTGTCACTTAAGCACGCTTGTCCCCTCATTCTTGCCACTTTCTGAAGCAGTTCTGCAAGTCCTCTTTTGTGAGTGTCTTTATGAGGCATGATCAAAAACAGCATATGTGGCTGGCAACTGCTGTTAAACAAAAAGACAGATTCATAAAAACATGAAGCTGTGTCTTCATCCACCTTATTCATTGGATCTGGCATCCTGCACCTCTATATCTTCCCCAAAGTCAAAATGACCATGAAAGGTAAACATTTGGACTCAAGTCAGGACATTGAGGCAGCTTGGACAACACAACTGAAGATACCCATGAAGGAAGAATTCCAGAACTGCTTCAGAAAGTGGCAAGAAGGATAGTATCAGTGCTTTTAAAGCAAGAGATAGTATTTTCAGGGAGATTAATGGCAATGTGTATACCTCCTACGTGTGTAAATGTATTTGCCACACAAATGCTGGGCCTCGCAGGATTGGAAGGCTGTGACTTTCAGGCTAATCCTTCATTCATTTCTTTAGTCATTCTTTCTATCAGACATTTACCCAGCAAAAACTGACTGAGCACTTACATCCCATTCATTCCTCCCATCCTGGAGGATAAAACAATGAATGTGGGAATCTCTGTCCTGACTCATACTCTTGGTGTCTTTTTTGACCAGTTATGAGACAACCAGCTAGCCTGGCAGGTTCTCTCTGATCTGGTCTTTTGTTCCACTTCAATTCCTCTCAGGAAAGTTGCCTCTAGGCACAGTCTCCCTAACTAGAACATGTACGTGTAAACTTTGTCCCAAGGAGTCCTTTGTCCAGGCAACCCAGGTGCTTGTCACCATCTCCATTGCTCAAGTCATCTTGCCTTGCCACAGAGGAGTGCAGAGATTGACAGGAAGGCCAACCCAGCACTGGCAGGTACCTCCAAGTGAAACTCATTTTGATCAGACATCATGCTGAGTGCTGGGACACAGTCATGATAAAATGTGGCCCTTGTTCTCAAGGAGCTCAAACACAAGGCGAAGGAAAACACACGCATGTGGACCACAGTACTGCCAGAGCCCTGAGCTGGATGGGCTCAGATGGGAAGGAGCCAACAAGAAATATCTCCATAGTCTTTGAAAAACATCAAAGCCTAAAGGTATGGTAGAGCCAGGAAAGTTGGGAATACTTACGAGTTTTGAGAAATAATAGCTACAAGAATTAATGATGTGAAAAAGGGGAGTGAAGAAAGGGAGAAGTCTAGGCAGACTCACTGTTAAATACGTCAGAGTAAGGCCATCTACATGCTCAGGAATCATGGCTTGAGGAGATAAACTATGAGTTCAGCCTTTGAAATGTCAAGGTGGAGGTCTCCACCTAATGTCTGTGCCTCACTAAACCCAGAGGGCATCATGATTGAGAAGACAGGAGAAACACAGACTACAGAAAAATGCACTTGTCTCTGAAACACGTCAAAGCCCTCCTCTGGCCACCTGTGTTAGAATGGCAACATCGCACAGACTCTATCATTGCTAGTGTCTACTTCCCTCCTGGTTGAGTAGCAGTTAAAACATCCTCAGCACTTGCCTCCTGTAAAGTTAGTTTAATGTCTCATAACGTAGGCCAGTGGTGGCGAATCTATGGCACATGTGCCGCCACAGTGTGCAGAGCCCTCTGTCAGCACGCGAGCCCCAGCACCGCTCCAGCAGCTGAGCGTCGGATATTAAGGTTTAATTGCAGCATTGGCACTTTGCAATAAATAAGAAGGCTTGGGATTGTAATCTGGGCACTAGGCCTCTAAAAAGTTTGCTGTCGCTGGTGTAGGCACTGTACTTTGAGCAAAGAACAAATTGAAAAGTGTACTGAATCTGTAATAAAGTTATATTAAAATATCCTTCTTTATTTACCCCGAGAGAAAGCTTCTAGAGATGTAATATTGGCCTTTGAATACACCAGCCCCTAGCATAGGCTTCCCCTACATTGATGCTGTAAATATTTGGGATAAATGGTAGTGCTTTAGTTGCATCTTCCAAAGCGCTGAGGAACCAAGGAGCTTGAAGCTAGGCAACTTCATGTCTAGATATCTAGATTCACAGATTCAGCACCTCAACCAGAACTTTTCCTTTATTTACTTTTTATTTTTAAACTAGAGATTGAGCCCAGCACTTTTGCACTGAACTGTATTCCCCGTCCTTTTTATTTTTTATTTTTTTTAATTTTAAGACAGAGTCTTGCTAAGTCACTAAATTGCCCAAACTGAACTCAAACTTTCTGTCCTCCTGCCTCAGGTTTCCAAAGGCTTGGGATTTACAGGTATGCACCAGGAAGAGGCTTTTAAGCTCTCTGAAATTAAGGTTTGTTTTCTGTATAATAAAAATAAACCTTGGTTGGGATATTTCTGGGGGAGTGAAATAGAATGTAGAAAATGAAACATTCTGAAAGCTATAGAGTATGAAAGGCATAGTCATTTGCAATTCTTAATTGTGCAATTCTTATTGCAACTCTTAATGCTTACAAATGAATCAAAAAAAAAAAATGAAACCCGACTGTGGGGAATGCGTGGCTTCATGCTCTTGACTTGCTGTGCACTGGGCCTCAACTAAAATCCACTTCTCTGCCGGCCCCGTGTTATGGAATAGGGTGTATGAGTGACTCATGCATGAGCAACTACCAAGGGACATTGTGCACCAGTCCCAGCCCCATCGCTCCCCAGAAAGAGGTGCCAGAACCAGGCTGTTCTCCTGAATGCACCAGTCCAGCGTGTCTCCCTCCCCAATGGGCAAGAACAAGAGTGACTTTGTCAGTGGAGGAAATAGCTGAGGGCCCCAGACAGCCTGGAGACAGGAACCTGCTGGCCAGCATTGCCTGGGAGTCTGTCCCTTCTGGGAACAGAGAGGAGGCCACAGTCACTTCTGGCTAGGAGATATGAGGGGCACTGACCACAGAGCCCAGAGTGCACCAACGAGACATCTGCTGCTCAGTCCTTCCCTCTGGCCCAAGAGGGGAGCTGATGCAGGAACAGGAGAAGCTAACACCTGCACCCCAGAAAAACTCACACACATGAAGCCACATTTGTTGGAACATAAGGTTAAGAATAATGGTTCCACTGACTCATCCTTTCAGACTGTCCAGTAAGAAAGCTACTTTCTCTGATAATCTTCGCTCAATCACAATCACTTGAGCAAAATGGCATGAAATCAACTGGGGCCCAAGTACTCCCCTGCTATTCTCTCTCAATGGGACTGAACTCAGGGCATTTGACTTAAATTTTCTTATCAGCATGACAGAGTGAGATAACACTTGCCAAGTTATGTAAAGATACTGCCATAAATCCTTGTTTAAATTTAGAATAGAATGTTTCATTTCTATTGCTGTTTGAATATTGGATAAGAACCCTAGCTAAACTCATTACAAATTTCTTAAAACACAGATGCATGAATTGGGACTCAGGAAAAAAATTAAATTATTTTCCAAAAATGACATTGGAAATGACAAAAGACTAGAGACCCATATCTCCACACTTTCCAGTCACAGCTTTTCTATATTACCATGGTCAGTTTTCCCATTGTTTTATCTTTTGAACAATTTGTGCATCTAATGTTTTAAGCAGCTATTTCTAAGTGTCACATTTCTAGCTTCAACCACAGACCACAAGTGATATGTTGGTTTGGTTTTCTTTTAAGAACTCTAAAACTTAAATTGAACACTTATTCTTATTTACTGTAGGAAAGTACATAAAAATGGAGCCAGGGTAAATAAGATTGTAGCTCGGGGCATGATTGGATCTCACACTAAAGCTGCTGTGGGCAATGAGTACTATAACCATCTCAATAATTGCCTGATTATCTATGCTGTGAGAAGTTTTGCACAGTTATTTCTGGGATTGAATGTAATTTAACATTTATGATTTACTATTCACAGCAATAGTCAATATTCCCACCTACAGTGCCAGAATCCTAATTAAGCGAGCCTTGGTCTCAGCTAAGTGGCCACTGCTGGGTAATTCTGGGGCTCTTGCAGCCTGACTCCATAAGCTAAATTATCACATCTGAAATTAGCATTTCCAAAACGAAATGATTGGTGAAGGAATGCCACTCACTGCTCGAGTGCCCTGTTCTCATTGTATTTCTCTCAGTGTTGAATTTCTGGACAGTTGTGTCCCAGCCAAGATGAGCACAGCCATGGTGAGAAATAAGCGAGATGAGAAGCAATTAGCCCAGTCTCCGTGTTCCAATTAGGAAGCTGTTCCCACCTCCGTATTAGAAAGGCCTGTCAAATACTAACTGGTTGACCCTGAATGAATTAGTTTGTCTGTGGGGCTTTTTCATGTGGGGCCGGAAATAATCCATAGCAACCTTTATGGGGCAGCAGAGAGAAGTTAACCAAAGAACTTCTTCAACATTTCAAAGCCAGAGCATATATTCAATCAGGTCAGTTGCCTGCCCAACAACTAATTGCTAAGTGTCTTGAATATCTTTAAAAGGAAGCATTATACATTTTTCATTGTTTATAAATGATTTCCTCTAATCTTCTCAGTAACATTTCTCCATGAAGTTTTCAAAGTGGCTTTAATTCAAAGTGAAATATTTATATGTGTGCGCTCACTGGCAATGTTGATCGAATAATCCTAGTGGGAGTTCATGGACTGCTCATTATACTCCGGGACTTGTTCCAAGTACTTAAATATATGGTTCCTTTTAAACCTTACATTGACCCTAACATGATGGCACTGTTTTATCCCCACTTTACAGATGGGAAACGAAGCCCTAGACAGGTTAATTTTTACCCCAAGAGTGTACAGCTAACGTGTAGTGGGGCAGAGATTCAAACACAAAGCAGACATCCCCAGGTGCATGTATAGATCTTACACAAGACATAAGCTCTGCATAAATGTTTAGCATGAGCACTATTAATAGTAGGATTTTTTCCACTTTTTATACAGCGTAAAAGTTACTATCAACCATTTAGATTGTACAACTCAGTCATGTTAACTTACAGTCATTTTTGCTCTGCAACTCTTGCCCCATTCATCATCAGATCGCCTTCATCTGACAAGACACTGATTCCCCCTGTCCACTGATCAGCCCATTGCTTTCTGCAGCCCCTGGCAACCACCATTCTACTTCCTGTCTCTGAGGCAAGCCACTGTAAGAACTTCCGATGAATAAACTTGTACAGTGCTTGTCTTATGACAGGTGCATTTCACTTGGCACAATGTCTTCAAGTTTCACCTACTTTGTGCCACATATAAGAATCTCCTTTTCAAGACTGAATAATATTCCATGGTATGGATAGATGGCATTTGCTCATCCATTCACCTGTATGTGAACACATGGGCTGCTTCCACAGCTTAGTGTCCGAGAATGATGCAGCTAAACACACAAGTGCATGATTTTTTATCGTTGAGTTTTACACGTTTCTACCTTGCTTCCGATTTGGTTTTTACAAATTTCTTGTTTTCATTTTACATTAAAGGCAACCATTATCATACATAGGTTCAAATTTTCGTCTGAAGACAACCTGGTTTTAAATCCTAGCTCCATGGCTTGCTAGTCAATGACCTTCAGCAAGATGCAAAAGTTCTCTGAACTTTCCTAAGCCACAAAATGGTACAGAATACCTGTAGGATGTGACATAGTAGATACAAAACTGAAGAAGAAGCTACTGAAGTAAATGAAAAGGCAGTCCTACATGTCACTGGAAAATGCTCAACAAATCCACTGTTCCTGGGCTTGCATTCTTGGATGGCTTATCTCCAGTCACACCCTGGGCACACACAGAGTCACTGACCTCCTGCACTGCTGCCTCCGGGGTCTTCAAGCGCCACCTCCAGGCTCTTAGCTCCACCCTTCTGGGTTGGCAGTCCTGTTCCACCTTGTCATGCTGGCCGTGCTCTCTGACTCTGTGACTCATGATGCTCTTCCTGAGGCACAGGAGGGGCTTCTCAGTCATCCCCAGGGCAGCAGAAACCAGACTGCAGCTCTTAGAAAACTTGGGCAAAGGTTCAGGGCTAACATCAGTGGGGCATAAATAAATCTACACCTGTTCCCTGCAGGAACTGACCCAGGCCTGTGGCTTCAAACGTCCTAAAGATCCAGCTCTGTTCTTGCTAATATAGTTTCTGGGCAGCCCTGGGCAGCCCCAACCCCTTTGAGACCTCAGGAACAGGAAGTGCTTCCCCAGTCCCAGCTGGTTCCTGCAGGAAAACCTCCAAGGCTTAGGCAGGTCCACAGTGAGAACAGTTGATCCGTTGATGAAGATACAAAGGGCTGTGTCTCTCCTCAGTTCTGTGACCTCCAGCAGTGGCTGCCATCAGTCAGTGTCAGATTAGGTAACGCCCTTGTAGGACCCCAGTATTCCCCAATGTGTGCAGTGAAAGTATCAATCCAGATTTATCTCATAAGCTCTCTTCGGGAGAGAGGAGAAGGTAAAGTCCACAAATTTCTCCTCCTAAAATGTTTCCTGCAGGAAACAACCTGGAAAAAAAATACAGCCACATGGACTTGCAATAAAGATTAATTTTGGGAGACAGGGCAGTTTGAATGAAGAATCATCAATAGGAAGGGGACACCGTCTAATACTGCAGGGAGTGTGTCTTGTTAAATGTACACTATTAACAGAAAAATATTTCACGAAGAATATGAATCTCTAATTTCTGATGCCAAACTCAAGAGCAATTTGGAGGTATTTGTCTGAGATGTTCACAAATGCAAAGTTACAAAAGTGATCTCCAGTGAGCTAGAGACTCCACCCCAGTGACACTTCTAGAAATCACTGCCAACACCTACCTCTGTCCCCCGTCCCCCAAACAAATAAACATAGTTTTCATAGCTTTAGATTTTCAGGCCCAACAATAGGCTATTGAATGAAGGAAAGGAAAAGGAAGAAACACAGGCAACAGATATTTGAAAAGAATCTCATTGAAGCCAAGCATGATGGTGCACACCTGTAATCTCAGAACTCTGGGAAGCTGAGGTAGGAGGATCACAAGTTCAGGCTCCAGCATTAGATAGCAAAATAGTATTCAGTTGTCCCTTTAAGAAAAACAAGAAGGGAGAAAAATTTTCAACAACAACCCCCAAACAGTGTCTTTCTTATTGGTTCTATGAGCCCCAGTGTTGGAAGGCATTTCTTTGGCACATGGAGGATTCCTTCAGTATTTCACGTGGTGAAACTGAGTGAAACTCAGGACAGTCACATCATTAACTTTTAACCACATATAAAACATAAGCTCTTTTTTTTCTAACTTCTATGGAATTTATGTTTGTACTTTTAAAATTTTGAGAATCCTGCTTAGGTTGCAGTCACTTTACATCCCAGCACACGCTCTGAGGTCTTAAACATGCACGTTAAAGTAATGTAATTCTATAGAGATTGTTGAAATTAATGATGTCACAGCTCTAAACTGCTCCGACAATAGCTAAAGTGGTTGCTAAACTGACCAAAACAATAGCTGATATTCAAATTAATTCAAATACACATGTGCAGACATGTGTCTAAAACACTAAATGGACAGTCGTTCATATCCTTGCCTTTTAGATACATAAATGGAGGTGCACTTTGGCTCTAATTAGCTTCACTAAGTCAAGCTTTGTGACTGGCAGGGATGGAAAAGAAACTAATTTTCAACTGTAATAATGTGTGTTCCAGTAGCAAGGCAGAGCACGAAAGTTTTTGGGGCAGTGGCTGTCCTAGAGATTTTTCTTCATCACTGGGACACAATACCAGGCACCTGCAGTTTAAAGGAGGAGAGGTTTATTTGGCTTACAGTGTGTAGACGTTTCTGTCCATAGTCAGCTGGCTCCAAGGCAGGGCAGCATGGCAGAGGGGTCCGGCAGATACAGTTGCTCATGGTATGATGCCCAGAAAACAGAGTGAAGGGAGGATCTGAGGAGGGAGATAGACCCCTCCAGGCCACCCCCCCAGTGACTGCCTCCTTCACTCCCAGCTATAAACTCATCAGTGGACTAACACACAGGTGAGTTTCACATCCCCATGACCCAATCACCTCCTGAAAGCACCACCTTTGAGCACATGAGGTTGCGAAGGCAGTAGCTAGATATAAATCATGACCACAGCCTAGGCCCCTGTGCTTTGGAGTTTGTGCTTACTTTACTAGTGTTTACTGGGCTGACATCATCCACCCTAGAGCTTCATCTCAAAAGGATATTCTTACTCAGGAGTGATGGTGCATGCCTGTGATCACACCACTCTGGTAGACTGAGACAGAATTACAAACTCAAGCCTGACTCAGCTAATTTAGTGTAGCAAGAGCTTATTTCAATATATAAATAATAATAATAATCCATAGGCATAGTGGTGCACACCTGTAATCCCAGCACCCAGCAAGCTGAGGCAAGAGGATTGCCATGAATTCAAGGTCAGCCTGGGCTCCATAGTGAATTCAAGGACAGCCTGGACTCTGTAGTGAGACCCTATCTCAAAAATAAAATGATGGATAGACTGACAAGCAGGTGGATGAGGGTCCTGGGCTCAATCCCCAGTACAGAAAGGAAGAGAGGGAGAAGGAAAAGGAGAGAGAGAAAAGGACAGAGAGAGAGAGAGGGAAAAGAAGGAAATAAAGGGAAAAAATAATA